>JANGFI010001466.1:0-16362 GCA_025758705.1 Goffeauzyma gilvescens
ACCCCCCCCCCCCGCGCGCGCTTGGCGACCGGCACCGTTATGAACGCATGGCCAGTCTCTATTGGCCATCCGCGGAGATACATGTATTCTCCTCATTCCGTCCTCGCCTTCCCCCCCACCCTTACCCTACGAGGCGTCGACTAAACCAGCAGTCACACTAGGCATGGTGGGGTGGTATCTCCCGTCCGGCACAACGACCACAAGATAGGTGTCAATCCAGAAACGGCCACGTATTGTTATATCATCGTTCACACTCCTCGGTCATTCGTGGTCATTCCTTAAACTCTCGATTGACGAGGAAACTTTATCATCAAAAGGGAATTATTCGAACTCATATCGACCGAAGCTCACAGAAAAGAGGAAATTAGAGACCTCGGTGACACCAAACGATTGGAAGAAGGCTGAAGAAAGGTATTCAACTCATTTGAATCCATTAACATCATGGTATCGACTCTGGTTGCAACCCAACCGAATGGACATGGTGATTCTACCGGATCTGCCTCTGTGTCTGCGTCTAGTAACCATGCCAACGGAGATGGTGAGGGCTCCTCGTCGTCCTCGAGGCCAAAAGCCAAGCTCTCCAAGAATCAGCTACGAAGACTGAAGAACAAGGAGAAGAAGAATGATGAGGGTACCGCCGAAGAGACTGGTAACCATTCGGTATTACCAATTGCGGATAGAAGTGCTGTCAAAGTTGAGGAAGGGGAGGAGACCCACCAGGGCACGGGCAGGAATCAGGAGGACGCTCATCAAGTTAATACATCTACTGCGAACGATGTTCCCGAACCCGACTTATCCGACCCTTCGCTCGCGGAGTTTGCGCACATCTTCAGCAAATTCCAAGCGGACTCTTCCACCTCCGGCGACGACGAGACCCAAGACGACGGACCAGCGAAAGCAGAAGTGATCTACTCGGATGAAGAAGAAGACGACGAAGAAGATCGAGAACGCGCGTTGGCTAATGCGAAAGCGAATAACAGTAAGGAGAAACTTAGTAGAAAGAAGAGAAAACAGGCGGCTAAGCTAAGTGTGGCGGAGTTGAAGACGTTGGTCACTAAACCGGAGGTCGTCGAGTGGTTCGATTGTGATGCTAGAGATCCGAGACTGTTGGTCGAGTTGAAGTCGTATCGAAAGTGAGTCACAACTTGCGTCTTCTTGTTTTCTGTTTTTACCTTTATTGCCGAATCTTTCCGTGGAGTTCTTCGTGCACGCGGTCAAATAGCATCAAGAGCCGAAGCATAATCCCTTGATTCTATATCAAACACATCTGACATAATCCGTTAATTTGCCAAACACATCCGAGATTGATAACCAAATCCTTCTCTCCTGCTTCTTTCCTCCCATTTTTTGTAATAGCACGGTGCCTGTCCCAATCCATTGGTCTCAAAAACGAGAATACCTTTCCGGAAAACGAGGGATCGAAAAGGCTCAATTCCAGCTTCCTGCTTGGATCGCCGACACCGGAATTGCGGATCAACGAGACGCGATCAAAGAGAAAGAATCGACTATGTCACTGAAACAAAAGTCACGAGAACGTGTTCAGCCCAAGATGGGTAAAATCGATATCGATTACCAAAAATTACACGATGCGTTCTTCAAGTTCCAGACTAAGCCGAGTATGTCGAATTTCGGTGAGAGTTATTATGAAGGGAAAGAATTGGAGACAGATCTACGTATGAAGAAACCGGGAGATCTCTCGGAAGAATTGAGAGAGGCACTTTCGATCCCCCCGTTGGCACCACCACCGTGGTTGATCGCGATGCAACGATATGGCCCACCGCCGAGTTACCCGAACCTCCGAATACCCGGACTAAACGCGCCTATCCCTGAGGGCGCACAGTGGGGATTCCATGCCGGTGGATGGGGAAGACCCCCCGTCGATGAGTACAATAGACCATTGTACGGTGATCCCTTCGGCGTGCTCGGGAATCAAGAAGCAGAGAACCAGGAGCAAATTGATCGCGAATTGTGGGGGACACTCGAGTCCGAGGAAGAAGAGGAGGAAGAGTCCGATGAAGAGGAGGAGGATGAAGAAGAAGAAGGGGAGGACCTCTTGCAGGCGGATCACCAGGGAGCAGATGGGCTGGAAACTCCAAGCGGTCTCGACACGCCAGGTGGAATGCAGAGCGTCGTGTCAACCGTCGCTGCCGGTCTTGAGACACCCGACTTTATGCATCTCAGAAAAGAAGCCCGATCGGAGTCAGATTTCTCTCAAACACCCGTTCCGAGAGAATTATATCAGGTTATCCCGGAGAGACAGACGAGCGCGACTGGGTTCATGGGAAGCTCAACGGCGTACGACGTGGCTGCCGTCGCCTCGGCTGCCGTTGCGGGACCAAGCGTGCTGGGAGGAGACGATCGAAGCAAGAAGGTGAGAGTTGTTTTTGTCTCATTGGTGGTGATCACTCTATACTGTTCACCGTGGCCGTTTTCGCGGGTATTCGTACAACTTGCACAGTGCGCATTTACTGACCTTTTTCTTCATCTTTCGGTTGTCAATAATATAGCGCAAGCAAAACGCAGTCGACATGGCTGTCGACCCCGACTCCCTAGAAGATATCTCTCAAGAAGATCTTCGAGCACGGTACGAAGCCGGCCGAGCTGCCAACACCAAGGTCTACGTGCCTGGTGCGGATGTGGATCGAGCCGAGTTCGGAGAGGTCATCGCCAAGGAGAGTGCGAAGAGGACGAAGGGCGGCGATCGTGGTGGTAAAGATTCAAGGAGGGAGAAGGAGAAGTTCAAGTTCTGAGCTAGGGGCTGCAGTAGCATATGGATAACAGACACCCTTATGCCATTCATCTCATTCCTTTTCAATTTGGAATCTCGCTTGTTCCTGTCTCTGTAAACGAAGACCAAGCCTATGGTCTGCCATCACGTGAAGAATCGCGCGCGGGCCCCGGCTTTCGCGTCGATGGTCACTCGCGAGCGATTCCAGTCCAATCGCAATGGAAGGTCATATTTCGGCAGGTCGCTCATAAATGTCATCATCTTTTGATATGCTAGTACAGGACCGTACCACTCAACTTGACCTCTTTCATAAGGTACCATTTATTCTCTTGTACGGGCTCCCACTTTGCCAAAAATATGGGCTCAAAATCGATACCGGATCTTGCTCAAATCGCAACATCTTGAAACAGTCCCACAACTTAAAACAAATCACTAAACAAATCACTAAACCCTTCGGCACAAAGTCCTGCACTTTTACATCGCCTATCCACGTCGTACACTATCACCATGTCTCATCCACTTCATCCACTGGCCACCGTAGCCCAGCTCATACAATCACCTTCTCGTCGTGATGGAATCTCGGAGGAGGTGGAAGATGATCTGAGAGCAGCAGGGTGCATGCTCATACAAGAGATGGGAATTTTGATGCAGCTGTTAGTCTCTTTCCGTTTACGAGAGCTATTTCGTAACTCTGTCCAGTCAATCGCGGCTGGTGAACCGATACTGATATCCATCGGCCCTCATATCAAATTGCTCGCTGCAACTATCATGTGAATCGGATTGGAGATCTCAGTCCTCAAAGTACACTGGCTACAGCACAAGTATTACTACAGCGGTTCTACTACGTCAGTAGTCTCTCTTCATTTACACTCAATGTGAGTCTGCACCTCCTTAGACAGGATCAACTTCTGTTCTTTGCTTTACTGAAATTCCGCACACGCCTCATCGGCTCCACTGTCGCACTCCCTCCTCTCTTCCACGGATAATCAGGAAGTCGCTGTTGCATCTCTGTACCTCTCCTCCAAGTTATGCGAGACACCTGTCCGTCTTCGCGACCTATTGAACGTATACGTTCTTCTAGTATCGCGTAATAATTACCTCCTCAAAAGATCATCTTCCCCGGTGTCTATAAACCCATCCGGACCGACCAAGAACGCCATACAGCAGGGATTAAGTGCCACCGATGTCGCTGGATTGATGGTGAAAGATGATTTCGTATTCAAGCCGCCAGCATTCCACAGTCAGGTCTTCTATGAACTGAAGGATGTGCTGGTGGTATCTGAGATTCAGATATTAAAGCGGCTGGGGTTCAACATGCAGGTGAGTTTGCGATGTGACGCGAATCTCCCTTAGTGCGACGGGGTTTATGTAAGGAACTAGCGCGTGCAGATGGCACCGCACCACATCAACTTCTCTTGCATTGTCCTTATCACCCTCGCTGACTTAAGTGTCCCTATACTCGCTATTTCGTCAGGTCGATCTGCCATACGCACATCTCGTCAACTATTGCAAGATCCTCAATCTCGTCGATAAGAGGGAAGGAACAGAAGGGGTCGTTCAGAAAGGTTGGGGGATCTTGAACGACGCGTGAGTGGCGAGCTTTTATGGCTTCATAGTTCAAAGCTTCCTTTTTACGATCTTCATGGCACTTGACCCCTCCTCACCTACACCTCAATCCGATTGATCACTGATATCCTGATCTGACATTTGTGCTCTCCATTGCTCCCCACCACACCCCACACCCTGCTTTTCAGATTACAAACGCCAATCTACGCCATATATGCAGCACCAACAATAGCCTGTTTTGCCATCTTCCTCGCCACCCGATTACTCGCGATCCCTCTATCTCATCAATGGTGGGTGCTCTTTGACGCCGAATATGAAGATATGTGGAACTGTTGTGGAAGGGTCATGCGATTATGGGATACGTGGAGGATGCCGACCACAGTCAGGAAAACGGAGGGTGGGGTCCATGATCATGAGACCGATCAAGATCACGACCAAGTGGCAGGTGATATCGGAAGGAAGACAGAGGAGAGATGGAACAGATGGCAGAGGGCATGGAGATTGGCTACAAGTAAGAAACTGGTACGGCATGAGCAGAGGTCAAATTAGACTGTTGTTATAAGTACACTACTTCTTCATAGAATGTCTTCCTCCGCACACGAGGTTGTCGTCGAGCAAGTTTCCACCAGGGCGACTGTCATCTCGAGCATGGTCTTCTGAACGCCCTCCCTTCCCTCTTCCGTGTACCATTCCTCCGTTTCGATTGAGCTTGAGTTTCCACTTCTATTAGAGAAATTCGAACCGAGGTGTCACATTGCTTGGTAAAGTCACAAAACCCTTTCTGGTCATGTCTGGACAAGGGAGGCGATGAGAGCACGCGGGTGCGACACTTGTGCCGAATGAATTCTCAATCTCTCATACTCCCTGCTCCCGGCTCCGTTCCTCCTGTGCTTAGATTGCACTCTTCCTGATGGGCTCTTCCACAGCGAGCGTGACAATGGACACACTGTTGTCGTCCGTAATCGGGGCGTATCGGACCATCTCGTATTCTTTATGGGTGAATCCACATTTTTCGTAGAAGCCTGTGTCGAAATTCGGGTCAAGGTCGAGAGAAGGGGAATTTGGAAGAAGAGAAGCGGGAAAACGACAGAAAGGTTAGCTGACAGACGGCTAAGTTGTGAATTGGCCTCGCCACCCCTCGCTCATACACATACATAGGTACTTACCGATGTTGTCTTGACTACAATCCAGAATCGTCTTATAACAACCCAAGTCTCTTGCCAACGTTTCCAAACTGACAACCAACCGTTTTCCCAAACCTGTGCCCTTCATCGATGGATCCACCGCAATATCTTCGATATGACCGACTTTCCCAGCATTTCGCAGGAACTTGTGCTCGACAAGCAATGTACCTGATGCGACCACTCGATCCGCGTCCTCGTGGATGAAGACGAGGGTGAAGTACGTCGTGGGACATGAAACACAATGATCAAATTGGGCAGTGTAGACATCTGGTTCAAGTTGTGGGGCGTGCGTGAGGGTGGAGAGTAGGTGCAGGTGATTTCGTTTATGGTCATCCCGTGCAAGTGGACGGACCTGTTGAGCATTTTGAAAGAAAAGGATGTCCGAAGGAGGCGCAGCATCAGTGCCCGTCATTTGATCGGAATTAAGAAGGTCCTTGGACCGGATATTGGAAGGCATATTTGTGTATCAGAACAGCGCCAAGGGGGGGAAGAGACAACTCACATGGATTCCTTCGGGTAATCCAGTTTTCGCAAACTCGGGCACTAATCTCGGGTCAAATAGGTATGTTAATGAACGATCGTCGGCTGCGCCTGGTGCTACTGCACCGAGCGATACCTTGCCAAGTTTTTCTGATAATCCGTCGGAAACGCTGTTCACGATCGCTCCAACCACACCACCATTTTTCTTCATGAATCCATTTTGCCCAGCAGAGGAGGTAGCCACGTCTTGGACCATATTGCAGATTACGGGGATCGGTGAAGGTGGGAGAGTCGGAACAAGTGTAAATAGGTCGGTGGACAAGAGAGTATGGATATATCTTGTAGGAGGGGGGAAACAACGAATAGCAAACGACGGCGAAAGAAAATCATATATGGCTGCGATCAAGTGCAGACATGGTCATCTCGCAATGAAGGACACGATCGGACCTGACCATGGTGGCGTACTAACATAACAGAGGTTGACTAAACAGACAGACAAGCGACCTTCTGAATCCTTTTAGTCCTTCCAACAGGACTCGACCACCCAACCATCCCCCAAGAGAGCGGGACGCGGGAGGGAGGGAGGAAACGGCCCGAGTCGGCGGCCGGGACACTGACTGTGAGCAGTTAAGTCCCGAACTGCGACGATTTCATGTGATATTGTAGATCTCAGCATCGTCTTGAGGACGAATACAGGTTATGCAGTGCACACCCGACAGTTATGGAAGGAGTAGAGAGGAACATTGGCGGATGGACTAGAAATCGCAGGGTACAGATCAAGACTTTGGACTTGGGCATCGTTTCGATGTAATTCCACGTTCAAGACTACGACTACAAGTCACGACTGTTCAAATTCTATCAATACAGGTTATTTCTTGTTCTTTGTAATCATGACCTCAACTCCGTTAACATCTCCTTCAAAGTTTCGAATTCGGGTTCGTCTCCAAAGCTAGCACAGGCACGAGAGGTTGGTAAGCATCTGCGTTCACTGACGAGAGGAAAAGGAATGCCATCACCATGCCACACTTTGTACTCACCTGTCTTTTGTCCTCCCAATGAACGTCCTCACTAACGTCTTGGCCTGGAACTTCCAATCACTCCAATGAGCCTTGCCCTTTTCCAAACCAGCGGCCTCCTCTTGAGCCTTGGCCCTCGGTCCCAAGTTACGCATGAGGTCTACAAGCTCGCCCAAGTCCTCAACCGCCTCTCTCCATCTCTTGACATCGCGCTCAACTTGCTGGTCCTGAGCGATACCAGCCCGATAAGCTCTCATGTAACACTCCAGCGCAGCCGACCAATCCTCTTGCCATCGTTTCAGCCGGGCCTGGATCGTGTACACAGCGGGCATGTCAGACACTCGCGGTAAGATGACCTCGTCGAACAAGCGGTTCACGATTGGTAATAGACCGAGGCCTTCGTTTGATGTTCGGGCACCTCCTTCGGGTAGACTTCCATTGCCACCATTCCAGTCCTCTCGGGTGACTGCGTCGACTAATTTGGAGAGCAATGCTTCGTCAATCACCGACGACGTGTCTCTGTCCCTGCGGTCTTCGACCAAGCGGGCTTGCGCTCGTGCAGCTTCGGATAATTGCCCGACATCCACGGCGACGACCATGTAATTTTGCCACATGCGCCAATTTTCTCGAGCGAATCGAAGGCCGGTTCGAAGAGCCCGGAAAGCGAGCAATTTGTTGACAAACGGAATACCATCAGCGTCGTCCTTGTCATTTGACTCAGACACCGATGCGGGGGCAGACTCCTCTTCTTCGTCGAGCTCGGGATCATAAGTGATTGTGGTGGTAGAAGACTTCTTGGTGCTAGCGTCGGTCGGCATGCGCAGGTACACGGCAGCCAGGTTGTTCCATCCCTCGCCGTCTTCTTCTTCGATGGAGACCTGTCGACTGAATGCATCCCTTGCCTCCTCCCACCTTTCCTCTCTTACCAATGCACAGCCTAAGGCGAACCAGGTCCGAGCGTACAAAGGGTTGATCTTCAACGCAGCTTGGAACAAGGGGATCGCTTTAGCAAAGTCTTGCTTGGCTAGATAGATCGCTCCAAGTGATCGTCGCGATCTCGAAGAAGTATGTCGCGAAACCTCCCATGCCTTGGTGTAGTACTCTTCTGCTTTCTCGGGTTGCAGATCACCAAGTAAACACCATAGCTTGGCTTGTCGAGCTGCATCGATACGGGCTCGTTTGTCCGCTTGTTGAGCGTATTCCTTGGACCGGATGGTCACACTTTCTGCTTCCTCTTTCTTGCCCTCCAGTAGATCGTGGACAATCTCCATCGCTCGATCAGATCGGTCCATGTTGACGAGGCATCTCACGGCCTCCTCCCACATTTCCAATCTCTCAAAGATTTCAAGAGCAGATCGAACGACACCGAGAGAGAGGAATCGTTGAGCGAGCTCCTTCTCCATCTCCCACTTAGACGGCAAAGGAAGCTGGTGGAAATAAAGGAGTCGCTCCTTGACCGCCGAGTCGGCCGTGGGCATCTGGTCGACGAGCGCCTGAAGTTGCAGTGCCGAACGCTCGACAGTTCGAGTCCGCTTGGCCTCCAGTCGAGCTCGGAGGAGCAACGCAGTGGTGTGAACCGACCAGTTACGAGGGTGAGAGATAACACGATCCAGGAATGGCGCCATCTGCGATGCGGTCAGACCATGATCAGGGGTATTATTGTGTTGGGCGAGACACATGGAGATAAGAAGGGACTGGTCAAGAGGGTCGAGAGGAGGTTGATCTTGAGGGTTCAACTCTGCAAGCGACGCCGGGATCGACCCCTTTTGATTATCCATGGATGTCGAAGTAAACTCGGTCTGCTCCAGAAGAGTGTCGTCATTAAGTGCGAGTGTTTCGGGAGCACTTGCCGCTTGAGCATCACTCTTAGTAGCCGTATCATCTTCCCTCTCCTTGCTCTTCGCCAACAACACCAACTGACTGAGTTCATTGACTTGGAACTTGGTTCGTTTTCCGAGTGCTCCCGTAAGATGATACTCGAGACCGTCCAACTTGGCAGCCTGGACGAAGAATGCACCTGCCGGTCGATCTTGAGATACAACATGGTACGACAGACCGATTTCGAGCGCCAATTTCGCGAGCAGACGATCAGGGAGGTTCAACGACGTTGTGCCCTTCTGTTGAGTCTCCAAGAATCTTTCCAGCGATGCCTGCAAACCTTCGTCATAAGGCACAGGCTCATCCAACAAGGACTGATGCACTCTCGCCGCTCTCAGACGCCACCAATCCGCACTCCAGATTTTGCGGGACGTATCTCGCTGTCGCACCGAATCAAAAATACGGATTGCAAGCAGAAGCAGTGTAGGATGTTTCGCGAGATGGTACGCCGGTTCTCCATCCTTGGCCAAAAGGGGAACAGTGGCGGCGTGAAGGGACTCATTACTCAGGTTACCATCGGCTTGAGAAGCAGCAGTATCAGACGCCAGGGAAGGGAAAAGATCTATCGGCGTGAAATCGAGGGACGGTCCGGTCCAATTCTGTTGAATAAAAGCATGAAGACATGCAATTCCTACAACGAGGCCGGTGAGGAGGCCGGTCGATTCGTCGTCACCTTGACCATTGGCTTCGGCGTCGGACTCGAGACCGGCTCCCTCCCCAACGGCTGCTGCTTCAGATGGCAACCCAACCGAAGCAAAAAGATCCACGACACCGGCCCTAGAAGGGTCCGAAAGATAATTTGTAGCCTCGGAAGAGAGCAAAACAGACTTGAAGTCCCCCTCCACGATCTGCGAGGCAAGCTCTTCGATGCGTAAAGAAGGGTCCGAAAAGGGAGAAAGAGAAAGAAGAGAAGCTTGAACGTCCATCGTGTCAAAAAAAAGATGACAAGAGGAAGTATAAGAGACTGCTGGGCCAAAAAGACGGGATAATGGTCAGCGAATTTGTCAAGGCAAAGGTCAAGAAAAACTATCAGAACCGAACCAAAACAACGAAGTTGCGCGAGGAATATTCAGCAGGGTCGCCCGGGTATCACTTAGTGATTGGGTTACGGGCATTTTCTCCAAATTTGGGGTCAGTAGACCGTCGTGTATGGGATCATCACTTATTCCACCGCGCAGCAATGTGTTTGATTCGAAAATGATAGCGAAAGAGAAAGGGAAGAGAAAAGTATGCTTACCTGATAGGAAGGGGAGTAGAGAAAAGGAAAGAAGTCGTAATCTACTTGCGAGAGATGCGAAGCATAGCGAGTTAGCTTTCATCCATTCCCATGCTCGATGAGCAGTCAACGAAGATGCGTGAATAGGAAAAAGACGAAGGAGTGCAAGGGGATAGGGTTATGGAGGAGCTCAGAAAATTAAAAACAGCCATGTTTCGTCGACATTCGAAGAAGTTTGCCAAGAGAAGGGGGCGAACCCCGATCTCAAGAACGCACGAAAACAATTCAGTCGGTAATTCCTATAAGGTTTTCATCACAGAGTCCAAGGGAATTGTTGGGGGAGAGGAAAAGATGCAAGGCGAATGGAGGGGAAAAGGAGAGGATGGAAGGGGACCATAGATAAAAAGAATAAAAAGGCAGGGCCAGAAAATGACGTCCAAGGACGATGCTCGAATGCATTATACTCACGAGACTATTGTTGACAGCGAGATGGAAAGCAAGAAGGAACCAGACAAGGTTAGCATCCAGTCCAATACTCAAAATAGGTGCGAACTCGGATATCAAAACAAAAGGGGAAGGGGTTGTTGTTGTTCAGAGGGTCAAAGTTCAGGAGCATTGCCGCGTTCCTTCCACGTAGGGACCAGAACAAGCATACCAGACTCTAGTTTGAATTGATGATATGATCTGATGTCATCCAAACAGGTGGGGTGTGAAGGAGTGCAAACATGGGAAAGATGGGGTGGGGATATGGTGGGGATGTGACGAGAGGGGGAGAGAATAAAGAAAAAGCGAACGGGTGAAGTACTCACAGAAAGGTGGAGAAAGGGAGACTGCTGGCGTTCAACTGGTGTTTAAAGCAGATTCTGCTTGTTCGGCCAAGCTATTCGTCTTTTGACCATACTTGAGTGATGTTAGTACGTGATTGACAGACAACAATGTTACTCGGCCCCTTTTGTACGTGACGGGATCGTGAATCATTGAGATGTTACACGGTCTGGCGTCGTCTGCTCAGTCAGCCATTCGGATTTTTTCCCCGTGCCAGGGAGGTTTTTTTTTCTCGCACTTTGTCGGGCATGAGTCACGTGAGCCAAATTCCTCAGGGGTTGTGTCTCAATCTGAATGCCACGTCATATAGTGGAGCTCTTCCCAATTGTTCTAACTCACCTCTTGGTCGTACTCCGATAACGAATTTATTTCCTTCGCGGTGGGACCAAGGTGATACAGCGGGCGAGCAGAGTGAACTCCCTACAAGGTCCGTGGAGTCGCAGGCGTGAGATAAGGAGATGCTTCAAGCCGCGGGAGGAGAGGAAAGAAAAGGTCGGGGATCGGGGACCCCGATTAGGTTACGGCATATTTTGCTATCGCCGGGTAAGCAGGCGACAAGCCAATGGTTGGGCGAGCATCCAGCAACGTGGGCAACCCGGTGGACATTTATGAAAGGAAAAAAAAAAAATGAAAAAAGGTGACACCCACAATATTGTGAGAAAATGTACTGCAGGTAGTGCAGTATGGCTGAGATCCAATTGATCCAATTCAAACGCGCCGACCGCGCGGTTGGTCGTGCGAGTCCCCCCGCCGGGTAACGCCAGCCCCCGATTCAACTTTTTTTGCGCGATCAGGGGTGGACCGATGAGGTGCAGGTGGGAAAGGTACGATACGCTTCAGAGGAGAGGAACCAGGGTGGCTTCCAGCCCAAATCTCCAAACGGGGAGAAAAAAATCGTAGGCGACGCCCAGCATGTAGGAAGACGGAGGTCGTCATTGGAATACCACTCCAACGGATGTTAAATCGACATGACCCAATAGAAAGCAACCCACTGTTCTACCCGTAGATCATTCGAATGTAAGTTTACGGTCATTAACAAATAGATACTCGGTATAGACAGTTCAGAGAGCTTGTGCTGCAACGTCTGTTTCGATCCTCCCGACCATTCTCTCCCCCTCCTCCTCCCTTCTGAACTCCGTCTCCTCGTCTTCACGGTCACATCTTACTACATCGACCCTCCCTCTCCCATCTTCTATCACCTCCTATTCTCCTTTCCGCACTCTTCCTTTTCGAGCTCTTCTTCAATCTATCACTGTCCGATCGCCCCTAAAATAGCTGAGATTACATACCAGTCCACCAAAGCCATGTCCGAAAAGACAGGCCAGGCCACTACTTTCTCCGGCCATGACGACCTCAAATCCACTGGCTTCAATGTCGCCAAAGACTCCATGGAGGCGCGAGACTCCATATCTGAGGAGTCAGACGACGCTGCTCTCGCCCGCCTGGGATATAAATCTGAAATGTTGAGAGAATTCGGAAACTTGTCCACTTTTTCATTCGCGTTTTCAATTATGGGAATGTGTTCATCTATCGCAACGACTTTTAATACACCATTACAACTCGGTGGTCCTTCATCAGTCGTTTGGTGTTGGTTTATGGGATCAATTCTTAATGTCTCTTTGGGAGCTTCAATCGCAGAAATCGTCTCGGCTTACCCGACATCAGGAGGTAAGTGGCATATCCCGCTGCCCATTTCACTCGCTTAGAGAAGTGGTACTCACTCAAATTCGCACGCCTCACTAACACTACCTTTCACCCCTTCCTCCAAAATCGTATTCCGCCATAACTCGTATGGAATCTAAGGTCTCTACACTGCATCGGCCCAGCTTGTCCCACGTAAACACCGAGCCATCGTCGGATGGGTTGTCGGATGGCTCAATATGTTGGGCCAGGTGGCTGGTGTTGCCTCCACCGAGTTTGGTTTGGCGCAAATGATCTGTCAGTGTCCATTCAAATTGGCATTTTGCCTTTCTTTTCTTTCTAACCCATTCCTACTTTCGCTGACCATTGTCCCTCCCATACTGTATGCTGAAACATCTGCCCGATACGTCCTATACGTCCTACTTTTCTTCTCGACTTCCTCTGGTTCCGCTTAACAGGGGCTGCCGTCAACGTCGCACGGGATGGTGATTTCGAAGTAACGACCGGCATGCAATTCGGTCTCTTCGCTGGTCTTTTGATCATACACGGACTCCTAAAGTGAGTATGGGTACGAATACCCAATACCCAGAGATTTGTGCAGCCGGACGATAATGTGAGCGTCATTTGCTAATCAATCCTCCTAACGCCTACCTCCCATATCTTAGCTCTGTCTCAACGAAGCATCTCGCATTCATGACTCAAGGCTTCGTGTTTATTAACATCGGCACTACGTTCATCATCATCATCGTTCTTCTTGCTACGACTGGAAGGTCAAACATGCAACCCGCCAGCTACGTCTTCACGAACGTGAACAACCAGTCTGGATGGGAGTCCAACGGTCTCGCATGGCTCTTTGGTCTTCTCTCCGTTCAATGGACGATGACGGATTACGATGCTGCTGCGCATATCTCCGAAGAAGTCAAGAAAGCGGCCGTTGCGGCACCTGTTGCGATTTTTGTTGCTGTTATTGGAACGGGCGCGATCGGATGGTTGTTGAACGTGGTGCTTGTGCTGTGCATGGGAGATATCGTGGATCTTCCTGGACCATCCGGTTCGGCCTTCTTGTCGATCATGAACCTCCGAATGGGTAAAGTTGGCGCGATCATCCTTTGGGTACCAGTCATGTCCGTTGCGTTCTTCACGGTGCAAACGGCTCTTCAAGCGAATTCGCGAACGTTCTACGCCTTCTCTCGAGATCGAGGACTACCCGACCGAGGTTTCTTCGGCAAATTGAACAAGACGACCCATACACCTATCAATGCCGTCTGGCTCGTCGTCTTCATCGCCATCCTGATGGGTGTTCTCGATTTCGCATCTTACATTGCCGTTTCTGCCATCTTCTCAATGACAGCCGTCGCGCTCGACTTGTCCTACGTCATTCCTGTGATTTGCCGACGATGGTTCGAGAATCACCCCGAAGTCGACTTCAAGCCTGGACCGTTCTACATGCGAGGCTGGGGAAAATGGGTCAACCTGGTCATGGTCGTTTGGACAGCGTTCGAAGTCGTTATCCTCTGTTTCCCATCTTATCAACCGATCACCGCCCAAACGTTCAACTATGCTGCGCCAATCACAATCGGAGTCATGTTGCTTGCGGGATTGTGGTACCTATTGCAAGCTCATCGATTCTACTCCGGCCCACGAAGTAATTTGGGAGAAACTCACGAGCGATACACGGACAACAACGTTTTGGCCCAGGCCACAGAGACAAGTACGCCTAATATGTCGAATGTGGACGTCGTCGAGAAGAAGGAGCTCTGATCAACGAAATAATAGGAGGACAGATGATGGAGCATGGATGGCGGGGGAGCATGGTACGATAGACCACCCCGGAACAAAACGACGAAGGGCAGGGGACTTATTCCTCCCTTTTGATTTCTGTCTCTCTCGGTCTCTCTTCTGTCAAGACCGTGTGCCCCCCCCCTCCCCCCTTTCCCTTTTTCCCGACCTTACATGTTGTCGACCCCCCCCCCTCTTCTCTTTCCCCACGCTTTTCAACAGAGTTGTAACATTCCATTCGATAGATGTTCGTACTATTATTTGCAATATTTTTATGCCTTTTGACATCCATCCATCCATTCAAATACCATTACTGTATCTGTTCCGGCACAGGATCTCCTCCTTCCATGCCACCATATCATCGTGGACGCAATGCTTCTAAACCCGTGGATCCTGTTCCGACTATTACAACTCCGACCGCTGGATTTGTAAACCTTGATCTTCTGACCCTTCCGCAAATAAGTAAAGGGAATGACGGTTCCCGTTCACGTCGAGCACCATTCATCCGCAACAGCAAGAGAAGCAAAAAAGAACAAGGATCCCCCCGTCAGTACTCAGGGCTGATAATCACTGAGTTCGTCAGTCTTGATACCCTGTGATCACGATCTCCCCAAGATGAACGAGATCTGATCGCCTTGGAATCCTCGGACGCGAGCGTCGAGATCCGACGGAAAAACTGTGGCTTGGGCTTCCACCTTTGGGTTACAGCGAAGCATCATTACCTGTTTAGGGAAAGGTGTTTGGATGACATTGCCTGTAGGGATACGAATGATTGAACGAGTTAATGCAAGTAACCACCAAGATTGATCAACCGGCTTGGACACCATATGAGGATGGAAAAACATATCGACCCTACGGCGTTTGTCATTTTCGGCTTTAGACACCGTTAGCCATAAACCCTGAAAGTACACTCAAGTGGAACCAATAGGGTCTGGTTTGTCGAAAGGTGCTCATGATGCTGCTGCGCGTTATGCAGTCGACAGGAGGGGATCATCATTTCTCATTCCTACAGCTGGATAGAAAGACTATCGATGGTGTTTATAACATTGATCTTCATTCCCCTTGCTTAGGAACCACCATTGCCATTGAATCCCGATCGACTAACCGATTGAAACAAAAGCAGAATCAGTATCCCAATACCGAGGGCAAGCTAATTTAACTTGCTCCAAAAGTATCCATAGTGGGGGTTGCCACCCACGTTGTAAACCCTGATCAGGCGCATTAGGGGATCAGGCCCGGCCGGCGTTTGGTGGATTGATTGGTATTATGTCTATCAAAGATCTCCCCTCCCGCGGTGTCCATATTGGGCACATGTCAACCGGATATTATCGGCGATTCGCGACTGGTGGGCCTGCCCTTTTCCCCAAGTCCCTTTCCTTTTGGAGGGGAAACGACGCGTCTGACGAGGCAAAAGGAGAATCAAAAGAAAGGGAGCGGTCGCACCCGGGCGGGGAAGGGAAGGGGGGAAGGGGGTAGGAGGGAAGGAGGGAGGAGGGGTGAGGCGTGAGGGATCTTCTTCCTTGATAGGTAAATCGTACTGGTATTTACGGAGCGACGATCCAAAGGCAGGAAGCAAGTGAGTTATGTAGCGTGTATTTAGTTTGAACGAAAACGAACGATCAATCCTCGAAACGTCTCCTTCGTTGGACCTTTGCGATGAGTCTATCGATTTGAATCTCCTACTTGCCAATCCCACTCTGTCAAACCGTTCTGACCCGGTTTGGACCAGTCAGTATTCCTCTAGGCGCCGCGGTGCAGTCGTCGGTCGGGTCAATGGTCTACCTCAGTCCAGCACTGTCCAGCCGGCAGTGAGCCCCCACGGACCCACACTCCTCCAACCGCAGCAACAGCCCCCCCTCCCCCTCCC
Source organism: Goffeauzyma gilvescens (assembly GCA_025758705.1). Classification (NCBI taxonomy): domain Eukaryota; kingdom Fungi; phylum Basidiomycota; class Tremellomycetes; order Filobasidiales; family Filobasidiaceae; genus Goffeauzyma; species Goffeauzyma gilvescens. The sequence continues at coordinate 16,181 of JANGFI010001466.1, forward strand.
CCCCCCCCCTAAATTCATTGCCATTGCTTCCATTCGCTGGGCATTCTGGCTTGGCAGCACAGTAGTCCCCTTTCCCCTCTCCCCCCTTCCCCACCCCGCCCCCCTTCACCCCTCCGACCTAATAAACCCCCGCCGCTGCCCGGCCCCCGTTTGGTTTCCCCCCCCCCCCCCCCCCCCCCCCC
>JANGFI010001467.1:0-16382 GCA_025758705.1 Goffeauzyma gilvescens
GGTTGGGGGGGGGGGGGGGGGGGACGTAGTCACTAATAACGTAATCATGGCGGCAACGCTGCCCCGCCTGCCGCTGAGCAGTGCTCTAACTCCAGGCAGGCCAACTCCATCTGGTGACTTTCAGAGGCTACATGAGGCTATGAAAGCAATACGGACACTGAACCAAAGGTATTGCTGCCAAAAAGGTGTTCCTTTGCATTTGGTCTAAAGCCGGACTTGATCCGGCTTTTCCGGATTTGATTTGATTCACAAATGAGCACATCCCAGGTTTAGCCTAAAGGACCGATGATACCTGTGCAACAAGCAAGCATTGGCGTTGTGAGGGGGCGACCCACAGTTGAGACTTCCCCAGGTGGACGGGATCCAGGATGCTCCGGTCTTAGGCCCTACAGCTGAGGACACCACCATCCATGATTACCACCTATTACCAGACACTATGTAGGGTCAATGGCCTATGAACAAGCAACCTCGTCTCCCACCAGACTAAACCCTGTCAGCGCGGCGGCAGGTGAGAAGGGGGCGGCGGCGGGGGGGCGGGGGAGAAGGGGGCGGCGGCGGGGGGGAGGCGCGCTTGGGCTGGCCGACTCGGTCGCGGCGCCAAGGTCCTGGGGAACATCTTCATTTGAATGGCTGTCAGAGCCGCTACCCCGGATTGAAATCTATGCTAAAGCTAAAGCCAAGGCTAAATATGCCAAAAAGAAAGCTTCACGACCTCGGTGGCATCAAACACTGACGACGCCCCCGCCAAACCTCCGCGCCGCGCTCCCCGCGCGACTGGCCAGGGAGACATTCTTCATTTGCTGACTTTGGAAGGCTCCCCAAGGCTTTGGAAAGAATACCAAAGGTAAAGCAAAGCTTTAAGATGCAAAAAGGAGGCTCTAAGAGCCTGGTCCGGTGCCGGACTCGAACCGGCGACCGCGTCCAAGTGGAAATTCGTTTCTTTTCGAATCGGGGGTTTATCCCGAAGGACGCATGATACCTCTACAACAACCAGACTTTTCATGAATGCTCGAGCAGCCGAGTGATTCTGAGCAGCCCCTCAGGCTTCGTCGTCACACCTCACTACCCTCATTCGCTTTCCAGAGGCACTTTCATGGTTGCGTACCAAGTGCGCGAAATGATTGACGGATGGGCTTCTGTTTAAAACCCACTTGGATTGCCATGGGAAGCTGACCACATTCGATTGAGGTAGCTCACGTGTCTGATGGTGGTTGGCAGAATGAGGATCCTCCCGGGAGGGGACGACCCATGCGGATGAGGGATGGCCGTTCCCGTTGTGTGAAGAGCTTTGTGGGATGTGTCGTTGCCCATGCAGGATGAAATTTGTCAATTTCGCACGGGAACCAAGAGTACATCAGGCACGGCAATCGCCCTGTGAATTGTGAGCAGGGTGATAGAAACATGGCGATCTTTTGCGTATCCGGAAGTGTTCGATACAGGCACCAGCGCTTGATTGCCATCGTTGGCAAAGCTTCCGCAAGAGAATAGGTGCCTTTTATCCAACAGCGTTGACTGGATGACTCTCATTACAGTCGACTGAACAAACGAGTCTGGGGTTTGTCCGCCATGTTTAGCGCGTGTCATTTTTCCCTGGAGGACGAACGCTATGAATACGGTTCAGACCGTTCTAAAACCAGTATGCAACATAACCTACCAATGGAGATCAGACGGCCACCACCGAATCCATGCCATGTTCGGCAGTCCGTGTGGATCTGCTCAGCACACAATTCTCTCTTACTTACCACGGAGCACGAGACGGTGGCAATCGAATGAGCAACTAAAAGAAGTGCGTGTAAACAACTGGAAGAATAGGATTTCCTTATCGATTCATGCTCATGACTAGTTTCTGGAAGCATTCAAGTACGACATGGAAGGTGGGTGTTGCCCCAGCCAAAACCCCTGGGACTGTGCGAGAGTGAGTTCGGAAAGAGAAGAGACGGTTTGAGCGCAGAGGGCAAGTAAGACGTTCTGAAGGCATCGACGAGTCGATAGTAGATCGAACCTCAAGTGACTCCCCAAAGTAGTCGTCGTAGACCTTTGCATTCGTGTCGACTGCAATCTTTCGTTTACTCGGAGGAAGCGGCCTTGGTCTTCTTGGTGGCAACGGTGCCCTCCCTGAAGCCGTTCTTGAACTTTCGCGACACGTCCTTGAGGTGAGCCATTCGGCCGGTACCGGTGGTCTTCCTCCTCTTGGCCTTCTCACTCCAGTTGTAAGATCGGAGCTTGGCAGCCGGGTAACCACACTGGGCACAGGCTATGAACAGGAAAGAAAGAAATGGGAGTCAGTGAAATGTGTCAACTGAGACAGTGATATTGTGCTGATTTTGGCACCACGTGTAAGGAAAAGGGGCAAACACTCACTCTTGTGCTGTCGGTGGAACGCTCGGTTGCCACACCTTCGACAGAGGGTGTGGGACTTGGTGTGTCGCTTACCGAAAGAGGGAGTACCCTTGGACTATTAGATTCCCAAAAGAGAGCGCGAGACACATAAAAAGATGATCAGCAACTATGTTTCGTTTTAGGCATGTGTATCCACGCAGACTAGGACCTTCGATTCCACGATCCCCAAAGGCATGTCGCGAAACGTGGCGACCATCTTTGTCCATGCACGTCTTGAACGATTCCAAAGAGTACCCCAAAATGTTCAATCCTTGGACATCCCCACTACAGAGCAAGAGTAAGAGCAACGCTGAATCGATTGCATGTTCGTTTATTTGAGGTGATCAGCCGATGTCGTTTCGTAGAAGTGTCGTCTCAGGACGCCGATCCGGTGTCAATTAAGCCAGATGAAACCGACCGGACCAAATTTGATTGCATGTTTGACCGGCCACGATTCCAATGCAGAAGAGCAAATCCCGTTGATTCATGCGGTGAAATAATGCAATCGGGATATCGGTCTGCTGTTGGGTCCCGTCTTTCCCGTCTAAGAAATAGTCGGGTGATACTGGATTCGATGGGGGACGACTCTCCAGTGGCTGAGATGAGAGAAACTGAGTCCGGATGTGTTGTAGATTTGAAAGCCTAAAGCACAACGGGATTTCGGTTCTTTCGCATGCCAGCTTCATCCAAGCGTTTTTGAGTTCTTCCATCCGGTCTTCCGCGCTGAGTTTGTCAATCGTACGATCCAAAATATTGTTTAGAATCATCTTTTAAAATCGTTCCGATAAAGTTGGATGATTCGCTATCGCTGATCTAATTCGCGTTGAGAAACGATTCCAAGTGATTATCTGGCCGTTTTTGTTCCAAATCCACAAGTCAAGCTTTTTCTCTCAAGTCGGAGGTGGGTTGCCGTGTCGTAAGTCCTGAATCTGGTGTGCACGATTCGTTTTGGTTGTATATCGAAGGTCGGTTCGTTGCTCTCTTCCTGGCTCTGCATCTCCATATCCATCTAATTTCTTCCGACTTCATCTCCTTCTTTCAAAACCAAACCGTCCTTCAATTTCCTACCCTCGTCTTGGTGCAGAAAATACTCGTCGCACTTCTTCTTTCTTCTCAATCCATCATCCACCTTCTCCCTGGAAGAGAAACGCAATGCATTGTCTTATAAGATTCGTTTTATGGCCAACGTACTCACCATCTTGAAGGATAGTACTTGACGGGATCGTGGTGCGGGTTGAGGGAAAACAGAAACCGAAAATCCAGCTCCAAAGTACGTGCAAGATATACGAGGTTTTAGCTAGGTGAAATCTGTAGATCTTTTCTTTGGATCACAAGGAGAGGAAGGGGACGTGGAGCCGTGCGTGCGTGATGTGTGCGTGGGCTTGCGGGAGGCGGGGACTTGGGAGGGGAGATACTGACTGTCGTTGGTTGGCTCTGGTCGGGGAAACGGGTGGTCAATGGTAGAGGTGTAGCAGCAAACCTTCCATGGCAGGCGACAGACAGAAGGTGGTTGGTTGGGAGGGTTAATGGTCACCGAGGTCCAAACCAAGAATGGTCATAGCTAGACTCGCCCGCGGACGGTCACAAACAGCAACCCAACTGAGCGAGTTCTTACGGGGGGGTTTCACCAAAGATTCCGAGTGGGGGGAGGTAGGCACTCGTGACTGGCGGATATGGGTAGCCTCGGTTGATTTGGTGGGAAAATCTAGTGGGAGGGGAAAATCCAACTGAGGGCTTTTTTCGCCCCGATCGGGGAAAAGGAAATTCCGGTGCGGGAAGGAAAAATCCAGGGATAGCGGGGTTTGTCAGTAAAGTATGTCCGCGGCTGGAAGTGGTGTTCACAGGTATATGCCCTCTGCCACGTCATTTATGGATGGGGTGCCGTCCGACGAGGATTCCTGCCCCCTTCTCAATCTTTCACGTGCGTCGGCGTGACCCCACCCCCGCCGCCTCCCGTTCTCCAACTTTTTTTTTGACGGGCAAAATTTCTGCAGGCGTGGGAACACGGGGACGGCAACTTCGAAAAGTTTAGGACAGGGGAAGCGGGTGGTGGGTCGGTGGGTTGGTCGGTCTCGTCGTCAGGCCAAGGGTTAGACGGGTAGGGGTACACCCGGCGTGGTCGTCGGGTCATCAACACTTGCCCTCCATCATCAACATCTACCCCTCTCTGGACTTCAAATGCAGCATCCTCTGTTTATCTTCAACGTTAACTCAATCCAGACCTCACCTCACCGGTCATCCCCAGCCGAGCTCCATTACCACCCTCCTCCCCTCTGTCTCAACCAGCACACGTTCGTTCGTCGTCGGTTTGTTTGAGGCTTGGACCCTGTCCGTAACAAAAACAAAAGAGCTACTGTAAAGTGCTTGTACAGCAATTTCCGATTAGGAAGAGAACAGAGAGAAAGCAGATCCACCATGGACGTGAGTTTTCAGCGATGATGGCTTTGAAGGGATCTTTGGTACAAGGTTCACACCCGCTTACAAGACCACTCCTTCCCCTGCTCCCTTTCGTACATATAGGCCCAGTTCTTCACCCACCTCCAAACGCTCCTCGAGCACTGCTTGGTCGCAGACACCAATGTCATCAAGCAGGCAACAGCTGAGCTCAACACTAAATACTACAAGAACGCACAATGTATTCCTGCTCTGTACCAAGTCCTCTCCACGCACGCCGACTCCGGTGTCCGTCAATTAGCAGCTACCGAGCTTCGAAAGCGAGTTTTCGCAAAGGATGGCAAGCTGTGGCACTCTCTCCCAGCAGACTACCGTGAAAACATCAAGCGGGGTCTGCTGATGGATAGATTGCTCGCGGAGACAACGACCCTTGTCAGACATTCGATCGCTCGTGCCATCTCTGCCATTGCTGACTTTGAGTTCAGCCCCAACACCAACGGCCCTACCTCTTCCAAGAACCCCGGTCCCGTTAACGGCTGGGCCGAGTTGCTTCCTTTCCTTAGCCAGACCACTCAGGCTGCCGATGCCGGTCAGCGAGAGATCGCGATCTATGTCCTGTACACGATCCTCGAGACCGTCCACGACGTCTTCCTCGAGCAGTTCTTCTCTGGTCTGTTCGGCATTTTTGCTCAGTCCCTTCAGGACGAGAGTGAAGGTGTGCGAGTCGTGACGATGCGAGCTATGGGCAAGATCGCCGAGTACATCGACGAAGATCAAAAGGATTACATCAAGCAGTACCAGGACTTGATGCCTTCCATGCTTGCCGTTCTCCAGCAGACCGTCATCAGTGACAACACTGAGAACGCCAAATACGCGTTCGACGTCTTTGAGACTTGCCTCATCCTCGAGACTCCCCTTATTAGCAAGCACGTCCCGCAGTACGTGGAGACATGTCTCGTCGCCGCTGCCAAGGCTGACGCTGATGAGGATATTCGAAACGCTGCCCTCAATTCGCTCTCATGGACGATCCAGTACAAGAAGGGCAAGATTCAATCCCTCGGACTCGCCGGTTTGATCATCGAGAAACTTCTCGCGATCGGATGTGAAGAGGATCACGAGGACGATGATGAAGATGCGCCGGCCAAGCTCGCATTCCGATGTCTCGACGAGTTAGCCAAGGCACTCCCCCCATCCCAGGTCTTCCCCGCTCTCTCCGCTCAGCTTCAGCAGTACATGCAGTCCGGTAACCCGCAAATGAAAAAGGCTGCTCTTATGGCGTTTGGTGTCACTGTCGAGGGTTGCTCCGAGTTCATTCGACCTCACATCAACCAGCTCTGGCCTTGGGTCGACCAAGGTCTCATCGACCCGTCCCCGGTCGTCCGAAAGGCAGGTTGCATCGCATTGGCTTGTCTCTGCGAATGGCTGCAGGACGAGTGTGCCGAGCGACACGAACACTTGGTTCCCATCTTGTTCAACCTCATCACGGACCCTGCCACCCAGCGAGCTGCCACCGCCTGTCTTGAGGCTTACCTCGAGATCTTGGGTGACAAGATCGCCACTTACCTCACCCTGTTGATGGACCGACTCCTCATCCTACTCGAGACAGCACCTGTCAACGTCAAGATCACTGTGACTGGCGCGATCGGGTCAGCCGCATTCGCGTCCAAGGACAACTTCAAACCTTACTTCCCCGAGACCGTCCAGCGAATCGTCAAATTCTTGACCCTGACCGGTGATGGAGACGAGGCTACTCTTCGAGGTACGACCATGGATACCTTGGGCACGTTTGCCGAGACTGTCGGCAAGGACATGTTCCGACCTTACTTCCCCGAGTTGATGCAGTTTGCCATCAACGGTCTGACCGCTGAAGAGGCTCGTATGAAAGAGTCCGCCCTCTTATTCTTTGGTACCATGGCCGGTGTCTTTGAGGACGAGTTCACACCGTACTTGCCCCAGGTCATGCCTGCGCTCCTCGAGAGCTGCAAGCAGTCCGAGGCTAACACCGATGAGGACCAGCCTTCAACCCAAGATGCTGTCGCTGCCTTCAACGCTGCCACGTCAGCTAAAGTCAACGCTGACGGTGACGACTCCGACCTCGAGGAGGACATTGATGATCTTGATGCTCTCTTCGGTGGTGTCAACTCGGAAATCGCCATCGAGAAGGAGATCTCTGCCGAGGTCTTGGGTCAGGTCTTCGAGGCCACCAAGGAGCACTGTGCCTCTTACCTCGAGGACATGATCAGCACTCTCGTCGAGTTGCTCGATCACTACTACGAGGGTATCCGAAAGGCAGCTATCGCTTCTTTGCTCACTATCCTCAAGACTTTCTACCAGATGTCCAACCCTGTCGAGTGGCGAGGTGCCGACCAGATCCCCGCTCTGGATTCTCAGGTCGCGCAAATGGCCGAGATGGTGATGGCCCAAGTGGTAGAGATCTGGCAACGAGAGGACGACAAGTTAGTACCACGCTCTGTTTCTAATTATCTCCTTCCCCCCCCCTCTTTTCTCCTCCCCCACTTTACAAAGGATGACCCATTACTCAGCTCACCTCGATGCTCAAAGAGCAAATGAGATTAGCTTGAAAATTCACGTTTTCTTTACTCTGAACTACCCTACCCTCACCTTCCTTTCTTTTTTGAACGTACTCTGGAGTAACTCGATACTGACAATGGAACCTTGCACCCCTTGTGCTCAACCCCTTTCGCCACATCTTTTAGGCAAGTCTGCATCCTGCTCTGCTCTGCTCTCGCCGAGACCCTCAACGCATGTGGACCGGCCATCCTCGGAGATTACAAGCAGCAGGTCCTTGACCTCGTCGCTCTCCTTCTGAAGCAGCAGCACGATTGCCAGACCATGGCCCTCGATGAGGAAGATGGTGAGGGCGAGTCTTCGGAATACGAGTCTGTCCTCATCAGCAACGCCGTCGATGTCGTCTCTTCTCTTGCTCTCTGCTATGGTCCCAACTTTGCGCCTGAATTCGCCGTTTTCTTGCCTCTGATCACCAAGTACTTGGACCCATCAAGAGCCACCAGCGAGCGATCAATGGTGCTTGGCGCTATTGGAGAGATCATCACTGGCCTTGATGCCGGTGTTACTCAATTCACTCAGCCTCTCCTCGTTGTCCTCTCCCGGTCTCTTCAAGACGCAGATGCCGAGGTTCGATCCAACGCCGCTTTCGCTTCCGGTGTCCTCATCGAGAACTCGGAAGTTGACTTGACTAGCCAATTCACCCCGCTTTGGAAGGCTCTCCAGCCATTCTTTGCCGTCGGTCCCGACTGCAGCAAAGATGAAGGTACCGCCAGAGACAACGCTATCGGTTGTGTCGCACGTATGATCCAGAAGTCATCGACTGCCTTGCCGCTCTCCGAGGTCCTGCCCACCTTCTTCGGAAGCTTGCCTCTTCGATTCGATGCTCTCGAGAACAAAGCGGCATACAATGCTATCTTTGCACTCTTCGAGCGACACTCGGATGTGGTTATGCCCCATGTTGACCACCTCTTGAGTGTATTTGCCTACAACTTGGACCCCTCAAGAGCCGACGATTTGCCAGAGGTTACTCGAGAGCGTTTACAGCAGCTTATTGGTGCTCTGTATAACCAGATGCCCGACAAGGTTAAGGCTGCGGGTCTGGCATGATGAAAGCACACCGGGATGACGACCTTTGTATGACGACGTTCACGACCTTTGATGACCATATTCACTTGCATAATTTGTTTGGATTACAATTACTTGAGACCATTCACTGTACAAGATTCATGTTGCTGTTTTCCTTCCTTTCGTCTCTTTTTCGCCACCTCATCTCCCATTTGAGTCGACTGGCTGAGAGTTTGCGTTTGTTTTTCTGCTGCCTTTTATGACGGCGTCCAGTGGCCTTCGAGCACTCGATCGAGGTTGAAAGCGGCGGAAATAAGGGTGACGTGAGAGAAGGCCTGGGGAGTATTGCCGATACCTTCGCCACCTCGAGAGATCTCTTCTGAGTACAGAGCGACGTGGTTGCCGTAGCCAATAAAGTCCTCAAACATCATAATCGCTCTTCGAAGGTATTCGGTCTTGCCGAATGCACCTGCTCGAGTCATGGCTTCGATCGCCCATAGAGTGCATAACGAAAAGGCTCCCTCTTCGCCACCAACTCCATCGTCAGCCTTTTCGAAGTCATATCGGAAAACCGAATTGTTGGCTGTCAGGCCGCCCTTCTCGGGACTGCAAAGGAAATCAGCGGTCAGTACTTCTTATTGGCTTTCAATGGCTTAAGAAATCGACACTTGCGTTTTCAAGATTTGGTTCAGGGTCGAAATGAATCTCGGGTCGGCTGCCGATGTGAAGAAGACCAACGGCATGATCAAGCAAGAGGAGTCCAGAATATCGGTGTCCTCGTACGACTGGCCGTAGAATTCCTTTTCGGCGCTACATAGGGGAAGGGGGATTTAGCTGGAGTCAATCGGGTAACGATTTCCTATCACTCACTTCCATCCTTTGGTCTGGACCTCCTCGTATAAACGGTCCCGCGTTGCCAACCACTTGACGCGGTTGGGACAGGGCAGGTTGCGCTTCTCGGCTAATCGAAGTCCTCTGTCGAGCGCTACCCAAAGCATGATCTTCGAGTACAAAAAGTTCTTCTTCTTCCCTCGAACTTCCCAAATACTAAGGTCCGGTTCGTCGACAATGGTGCACACGTAGTCGACGACTTGTCGGATAGCTAACCAGCTTTCCCAGCCTAAAGGCTTGCTGAACTTTTGAGCGAGATAGATACAGTCCATGAGCTCTCCGTAGATGTCCTAATGACAGAGAGATTAAATAAGCGAAAATGGTTAGTCCAGCAAGGGTTCTGGCGCACGATCGATGTACCAGCGGGCGCACCAAACTCACAAGCTGCAGATGATCAACGGCTCCGTTGCCAATTCGGACCGGTCTGCTGTTCTTGTGTCCAGACAAGTGGGTGAGTTCCTCTTCCGGGAGATCTTTACCGCCGTGGATGGTATAAACGATCTGGAGAGATCCATCTGAGTTTCGGTCTCGAAGACGGTCAAAGATGAACGCCATGAATGCGTTGGCCTCGTCGGTGAAGCCCAGCCGGATAAGGGCGTAAAGGGTGAAGGAGGAGTCGCGGACCCAGGTGAATCTAGTGGGGAGATCGGATCAGTCGTCGGACATGTAGCTCCAAGAATTCAGTTTGACATACCGGTAATCCCAATTTCGGGAACCCCCGATGGCCTCCGGCAAAGAGAAAGTTGGCGCTGCCACGATTGCTCCAGTCTCTTCGAAAATCATCATTTTCCTTTGAGAAGTAGAAGTAGGCCCCGATTTGTTGGTTAGCGTCGACGATAAACATGGGTACATAGCATCAAAACTTGACGTACAGAGTCAAAGCAGATCGATGAACTACCTCTCGCCATCGCCCTTTGTACTTGCTCTTGTTGATCCACGATTGCCAGAACTTGATCGTATTCTGCAAAGGTGATTGTATCAGCAATCGTAACACTCTGTGAAACTGTGGCACTCACGTCTTGCAAGTCACGCATCAACTGTTTGTTGATCATAGGATCAAGGTCAGGTCTAAGATACTGCACCCCTCGAATCAGCTTTTCCAAATCCACACCCAGATCCTTGGCTCTCTGAGCTGTCGGTATTGGTCGCCTTGTATTCCTTTCTTTGTCTTCCTCTGACGGCTCATCGTATTCCCGTAGAATGAAGGTGATAGTTTGGCCTTCCTCGAGGACAAAGTCGGAACATACTGCAGGTCCAAGCAAACCTCGAATACTGAGATCCTCGATGTGGAGTTTGATTTCAGGGACGGTCTGACACGCGTCAGACGCATCTTCGTAGTAACGCAAGTCCATCGAGAGGTCCTTGGATTTGAACATCGCCTTCGTCCTATCGCTGCGTTCCTGGCTGTCATCTGGCATAAATTCTGTCTCGTGCTTATCTCGGCAGTAGTTGAACGCCGGAGCACACTCCATTCGGAAAGGGACCTTTCCTCGAATCACTTTGACTTTTCGAATCAGCCATGGAAGGTGAGCTTTGAGGCCAGTCATCTTGCATACCTCGCGCGGGATAAGATAGTCTGCAGAGGAAAGGGGCATTAGTGGTCGGCGGCGAACGGAGGGGATTGGGGAGGGGTAAAGAGACGCACCAGATATCAATCCGATCCCTTCATCATTCAGGAATTTGGTTGCCAAGACATTAGACATAGGCATATACTGTTGCTTGGTGCGGAATTCAAATGTCCTGGTTGGTAGATTCAGAGGGTTTAGCGTTTTGTCTCCTTATTCATCTCTGCGGCGGGAGCTTGTATGGGAGAAGAACTCACGGCGTGATGGAGAAATGACCGCCCTTGTCTGCATCGACGATTCGAGCGAAGACACTTTACAGCAAGTCGAAGCAAAGTCAGCACCTTCGTTCCTCTTGAAGGGGGGGGGGGAGGGGGGAGCAGCATAAACGCTCACCTAGGTGAGTCAAAGTAAGGCAAACACATGCTCTCGATACTTCCGTCCATCGAGACCAGCGCAGCCGTTCTCAAGTTTCCGATTAACGCATGGTCCTGGATCGCCCGGACAGTATGATGGTCCTTAGGATCGTTCGTCGTCCCTCGAGCATCGTATTGCGAGTTCATGGGGGCCGCCATGCTATAGAAAAAAGAAAAATAAAAATAAAAGTTCGGGAGAGCTATGACAAGGGGAGGGGGGGGGGTGTAGGTGGAAAAGTGTAGATGGATGAGTGAAAGGGGTCGTATGGTGTTGTAACCAGTGTAGAATGATGATAAAACACGATATGCCAAATATAATATCGATAAAATTGTTGAAAGAAGTACGGAGGTGAACCCCATATCTATCGTCTGAGCCTGACACAAACCACACTTCAGAGCAGTGACCGATTGAAAACGTACAGAGCCCGGGTTGTTTCCGCGATTAGCCGGGGACTAAAACGGCTGAACTGGGTGTGTCGATATTAGGCTCCGAGCATTCCTCCACCTTCAAACCCGTCGCTTTTGCTCCACTAACGTGGATGAGACATGAAATCACGGACGAGTTGCTTACGTGGGCGAACTTGATGATGTCATGAAATCGATCACAATTCACCAGACGCGGACGCACAGCAGTTCGATCCTCTTAACTTGCATACCCGTGGGACCTGGGTTTCCATTTTGTGCGTTTTGGGGGGCGTTTTCGGGAGCGGCGGTAACTCGTTTCAAGTACTTTCGTTGATCGTTCCCGTGTACTCATGTACTGGAGCGGGTTACAGATGGGCTTCAGTGAAAATATTGTCTAGTTAATCTCCCGTTAAACTCTTCCTAGCATATCAGGGTAACATAAATTGCTCAGATTCTACATTGTTTCGGTCTAGAACATCTCGTTTCACAGCCCGATCAGCGGGGAAACTATCCGTGGACCTATCCATGCGAGGTCATGCATTGGTTTATTGAGAGAGGAGATTGTGTTTGTTCACCGTTCAGGTGGCTTTGAATTCATCAGATACTAGCGGATTCACCTCCAAGTTGTTCCACAACAGCACAGTGGGCTCTCATTGACGACCAGTGACGTCGGATTCGGTTCAGTTCTTTCCTTCGGTGCGTACATTCTTGTTCAACACGACAACGAATATGAGCATGGCACGCCTATTGGGTACGAATCTACCATGCATTCCCAGCAAACATCTCTTGTCATACTCCTTGTCTTCCATACCACATCTAAGAGTGAAAGGGCGAGGTAGACACCGTCCATGAAAGATCATGTTGCATACAAGACGATTAGACAGGTGGAATGAACTCGGTCGCACCTTGCCTCCTCTCCCCCCCATCACAATGGAAATAGGTACCATCCGCGGTTCCCCCTTTCCTCTCCTAATCCTAAACTCGTTTGAATCGGGGTCAAAGGGGGCGGGAAGGGGGGCTGCGAGATAGCCCACGATGGAGGATGACGCGATCTCGGTCAGACAAGATCAGATCAAGAAGTCAGCACAGCACATATATCCCCTTCTCACACACCTACCCTCTTATTGTTCAACGGTACTTTCAAACAAAAGATTGGAAATTATCACAGCGAAAGGCGCTTTGTGCACGAGGTAGACGCACCATCGTGACACACACACCGTCCCTTTGTTCCCCCTCCCCCCTTTTCCCGCACGCAAACGAACGGCCTGTCAAGGCGATTCTTCATCTCAGAAGGAAAAGCCATCACAAAGACTAGAAACATCTTCCCCTTCCATTCGGCAATATCAGTAGAATCCGAGCTTGCCTTGATCGAAGACTCTGGGACAGCACAGTCATAGCCGTAATAGCACCGTCCATCAAATCGACTCAATCGGAGCTCGGTAAGGAGGTAGTCACATATAAGAAATTGTAGCTATACCCACCTAAGATTGCAAACCCCACGGAGGACTCATTGCAAGTCTCTACTAAGGCAGTATCTTACTCGCTATGGATCCAACGTGAGTTCTCTGCGCTCTTTCAGTGTCCATCACAGACATTGAGCACCCATTCCTCCATCCCATCTACATTCACCACGTCACTCCACCTTTTTCTCTCTGATCGTCCCATACAGAACTTTATTCGAGAATTACGATGAGGACCTCAAGTCCCTGTTGTCAGGCTTGAAGGCCAAACTGGAAACCGAGGTCAAAGTCGTTAAAGGCGAAGAGAGGAAAGCATCCCTCAAACGTGTTGAGCTGGAGCTTGATGAGGCGGATGAAATTGTATGTGTGCAAGATCCGCATTTTTTTTTTTTTTTCGCTGTCGAAAATAACGAGCAAACCGTTCGTCTCGACAGAAAGTATTCTGACCCCCTATCGTATTGACTTTGCTGTCCCTCCCCTCCTGTAATGCTGTTATCTTAGATCTCTCAAATGGAAGTCGAGCTCCCTTCGATGCCAGTCTCCATTCGCTCCAACTACTCCGCCCGCATCAGCACCTCCAAGACCGAACTGCACAAAGTGAAACGTACCCTGAAAGATATTCAACGCGAGTCTCAGCGTGAAGATCTCCTCAGCGGGAGTGGTGCAAGGTGGAACGGTGCGCACGGGTTATCAGACGACCCGTACTCAGATGATGGAGACCAGAGAACGAGGTTGCTGAAAGGTACAGAGACATTAGAGGATGGTGAGTTTTATTTGCTTGGTTGTCATACCTACCTGTGAAGGGTATCAGATCTCTACTTACCTTCATCATTGGCTCCACGAGCGCTGACAATATTCAAACATCTCGTGCCGTTTTATTCCCTTTTGGTGAATTGATTGATATCACTAGGCACTCGACGACTCGACAACGCGCATAGAATAGCTCTCGAGACCGAGGACGTCGGTGCCGATATTCTGCGTAACTTGCGAGGTCAGCGTGAACAGATCGAACACACCAGAGACACTCTCCAGCATGCAGACACCTCGATCGACCGAGCGTCTGGAACTCTCAAGAAGATGATTTGGAGGTGGGTTGGCACGTCATCCGCACCCGCACCTTGATCGGAAAGTCGAACAGCCATAAATCGCAGAAACTGATTCGTCCTTTTCTCCTTGCTTATCGTTTGTATGTCAATCGTGTTAGGATGCACCAACAAAAATTCATCACCGGTGGAATTATCGGCATCCTGGTACTCCTGATCTTGCTCATCCTGTACAGCAAGCTTCGGGGTTAGGCTCGCAGTTGCAGCGGTATTTGTGTTTTCTTTTGTTTGTTTTCCGCCCGCCATATTGGGATGTAAACGTATACCTTTCTGGTGAGATGTTTGCGTGTAATGGTTATGCAATATCGTTCTGATGCAAATGGGTCTGTTTGAAAAATCGTTGTGGCCAGCTGACAAGTCTTACGGGTTCACGTCTATAAACCAACTTCTACTGCCATTCGCGGGAGGCGGCGGCAGTTGTTCTGAATCACACACTCCACTCGTCATGCTTGAGTCATTCGACAGCAAGATCATACGGTATGCGGCGTCGATTCCTCCTGTGTTATCATCTCCAATAGATTGGGAAAGCAGGGAAAGGGGAGTTTACCTAAGGCACTGCACTGCACTGCACTGCAGATGCAGACATCTAGCCTTGAACGTCCGTCCCAGGTGTCTCACTAACGAAACGCTAGATTTCGTCCTATCTGTGGAGAACGAAAAAGCAAGACGACGTTACTTGCGCCGTCGATTGAATAACCTATTCGAGGAGTGAATGGTCTCGAACTCTTTTCTGAGAATCAATTCGATGTGATTGCAAGAACTCGATGACACAAGGGTAGGAAGTAGAATGCCAGGGAAAGACAAATGGACGAAATGCAGTAGTAAAAAAATGGGAGCACAAATCCAAAGAGAATACCGGCGATGTGTCCAAACTCAATTTCTGATGAACCAAAAAAGGTCAAGGGACACATCAACGGCGGCAAAAGAATACTTCGACGAAGGCATGTCCGTCGTTGAGAAATGACGAAAGGCATAAAAAGTAGGTACCCTCATTTCAGGTCTGTGATAGTGTGTTCATAATCTTCATCGACCCGAAGGTCTTGAGAGTGGTGCATGAAATAATTCGAATCATCGGGTACCTTGTAGGTGGCCAAAAAGCCACAAAAATCAATTTTACTACCAGGGAGAATCGAACTCCCACCGAGTGCACATTGTAGAATCGGATCTCGAATCTACTTAATGGCAAGCACCCATGATACCATTTCACCATAGCAGTGTTTGATGACATCAAGGTTTTAAGTCAGTCTAGATCCCTTCTTAATGATGATCGACCTAGAGAATTCCCTTTTTTTCAGGGCGCGGGTCTGCGCATCAGCTCTTGAGATCGAGCCCTGTCAGAGATTTCGGCAATTAGTCCTGCGCCTCTGCTGCCGTTGGTCAGCATCAACCTACTTCCACAGATGAATAGGGACTGCAAGATGATCATACGTGTTGTATATAGTGACTTGACTGGGGTTAATACGGGAGAGGAGCCTCTGAGTCGACTGGGAAGGATCACATACTCGAGACGTCTATCAAATCTCCATGACCCTCATGCTGGTCGAGCTAATTGTGTGGAATCAGCTCCGGGGCGTCGGCATTTCAACCATATTCTTATCTATGTTGCATGCAAATAACTCGCTTCTGTCGCCTACGACCGTGGGATCCTACATGAAATCATCCCCATCCTCTTCCTCCTGCCTCTTTCTTTCCTCATACGCCTCATCACTGAAGAGAGACTCGAACGTTTGGGCTTTCTTTTGTTCTGCCCAGATCTTTCTCTGAGCAGCTGCTTCTTTTTGCTGCGGAAGAAAGAAGAACGACGCTCAGTGGTTGCTTCGTCGGTATCGAGGAAAGGGAAACGCCAAGTAGGGTTAGCAAGGCCGTTTCTTCGACTCACCTGCTCCAATAGCTCGACTTTCTTTCTCGCTCCCTCGACTCTCAGTCTTGCTTGTCTTTCGGATTCATGATCCACCTCGACTTCTTTCTTCGTCTTATTCAGCCTGTTGACGATCATGTTGTCGCGTGCTGGTACGATCACTGTCATGATGGAAGACCGGAAATATTACAGACGACCAGGTGATTTTGGTGGGGGGGGGGGGGGGGAAGGCAAAGAGGAGTCAGAATAGTCGAGCGTGGAAGGAGTGGCCAGATGCACAACATGTCACTTACCTCGCTTGACCTATGCAATCGCACCGG
>JANGFI010001468.1:0-16404 GCA_025758705.1 Goffeauzyma gilvescens
TCGTACTTCGCTCCTCGAAGCACTTCAGACCTTACTGACCACTCCTTTCCTTCCGCTGTCCGAGTTACCGTCGACTTCGCCGCTCAACGCCCGAACCTACGACCTTCACTCGTCCTCGCAGTCCGAAGCCTAACATCCACCGCCTCGTTTGCCCTCTCCAGTCCGAAGCCTAACACCCCCTCAACCCTTTGCCTTGCCTTGTCAATAACACAGGCCAAAACCTACCAAACCTTTAGGTGACATGGTGCTGGGGTTCCACAAACTGGTTTCACTCTGCTGTTTCACTTTTTGGGGCAAATACCACAACCCACCCCACAGGTAAGAGTAGTGTTTGCAGTGTAAGTTCAAAGGTGGCCTAATAACATTCCGTCTAGCAGCATCATATTTTGCTCGTCCATTCTAACATTTAAATAAACAGCTCTCCTTGTTGGCTCGGAAGATGCCTCTTCTCCACCTGACCTAATGTATCGGTTGCCGGCTCCGGTAGTGAGTGATGCGCGCGTAAATCGTCCGAATGCAAACCGCTCCCTCGCTCGCTCTGCCTTTGAACTGACCCTTCCTCGATTTTGACGCGCCCCGGGCGTTCGTCAAGAGGATTTCATGATATTCTAGGAATTGCAAACCATATCTACACCAGACTTATAAAGTGGCCTGGTCACTTCACTTGTACGCCGAGGATAGAGGTTGCCATAGAGTATAGCTTCGAGTTAAGATCTGTCTCAATAATCCGAGGCATTTCCTCCCATCGAGCCCACCCTTTTTTCCTCCATTTTCTAGCCGGGGGACACCGTCTTTCGACTCCGACAGAGCGCTACTTCACCATGCACGGTTCTTCCTCTGCCACGTCTTCTTCGGTGGATTTTCATCTGACACCGCCTTCACCCTCTAAAACGGATCCAAACCCAACGACGACAACGACTTTGAGGTCTGCTTCTCGGCACAAGAAACCCTTCCAACCTTCACTCGGGGCATCTTCGTCTGCTTCCTCCGAGTCCGACGACCCAGCTCACTCACCTCCCTCTCGCTCTCGCGATTCCCACTCCCGTACGCGGTCCAAAGACTTCCACATCCCCGCACACATCGATGACTCCGCACTTTTCCAACATGATCCATCACCCTCGGCACCTATCGTCAAAGAACCCCATTCAGAAGCAGGTCTTCAAGCGGATGAGGTGTACAAACGCAACCTTCCCCGGTGGAGGTATATCCTGCGACGCGTACTTGTCGATCAATTGGAGAGAGAAACGCCATGGATGGCAGAGATTCAGAACAAGATTCGGACTCCCTTGTTGGATGCCTACTTCTATTGGACAGCAATATTTGGGACTCACACGTTTTTCATGACGGTGTTACCGATGTTCTTTTGGTTTGGCGGTCATGATCAAGGTCGTGGGTGAGTACTGATGTTGCCGCTTTGGTCGAAGCCATAGATTGTTGACCGTTCAAACTTGCGCTGCGCCTCCCCAATTGATCTTCATCCTTTCTGCACTCATACTTTCCTTGCACGCATTTTCATCACTCAGCCTACTGTACGTCACCGGCCTCGGGATCTACGTCTCATCGTACGCCAAAGATCTCGCCTGCACCCCGCGTCCTTTCAGTCCTCCCGTAATTCGACTCTCCATGTCCACTCATGGCCAAGAATACGGTTTTCCCTCTTCTCACTCGACCAACAGCGTCTCCACCGCGCTCTTCCTCTCTGGATGGGTGTTAAGCAACTCTGATTCCTTCGGATCGTGGGGGACGACGATCTGTCAGACGTTGCTCGCGTGCTATGCGAGCAGTGTGATCGCAGGGAGGATGTATTGCGGGATGCATAGCGTCATTGATTGCGCAGCAGGTGGCGCTATGGGTTGGGGGTGTTGGTATATCTGGGAACTCTTACAAGATCGGGTAAATACGTGGGTGTTGACCGGCCACTGGAGTGGTGAGTGGATCCTTGCATGGTGTCGAATTCCAATTACATCGCACCATGCCTAGCGCTAACATATTATACATCTTCTAGTCCCTGTCATCTGCACCTGCATCTGCCTTTTCCTAGTCAACAAGCACCCAGAACCTGTCGACGATTGTCCTTGCTTCGAGGACGCCATCGCAATGCTCGCCGTCATGCTCGGCTCCTTCTTCACGCATTGGTGTCACGCCAAGGGACTCGTCGTTTTACCCGATTTCGCGCACGAGGGACTGTCACCCTTCGGAGTTGAGGGTACTTGGATGATCCCGGCCTGGTCGCTGTTCATTTTCTTCAAGATGGTCGTGGGTGTCACTGTCATCTTCACTTGGAGACTGGCAGCCAAGCAGGTATTGCGGGTCATCTTACCGCCAATATTCCGAGCTGTATCGACCGCTCTTGATTTCGAGTTGCCAACAAGGAAGCACTACAAGGCTGCGACGTAAGTCATCGGATTCGTGTCGGTCGTTGAACTTTCTGTAGCTGACCCCTTGTTTCCTCATTCGCAGCGACTACGGCGCCGTACCGGGTCCTCACTCGTTGAATCCTGTCCCTTCCTTCATCAACCTGCCTGACCAAAATGTTACGACTTCCGAAACCGAGAATCGTCTCGACATGCCTTCTTCTCAGCTCAAACCGCCGACATTCAATGATCGAGCCCCCGACACAATGCCAACGAAAGTGAAGAAGCAGCATTACGATGTCGAAGGTGAGACAGAACATTGCAACTCGACTCGCAACTGCTCGTGACTTCCAAACGCTGACCCCTCTCTCTTTTTTTATCGCTTAGTACTGACGAAAGTCATCGTCTATGCGGGCATTGGGATCTTCTCCATCATGATTTGTCCGTTAATCTTCTCAATGCTAGAAAGGCACATCTTGGCGTAAATGGAATACAATGTAGAGGCATCGTCATGGGCTACAATACAATCGACGTCTAATTCAGAGTTAAAACTCCCATCTTGTTCTGAGCTAATGCGGTAATATCGGCAGCACCACCGTTGCCAACCAACCTCGAATGCTGCATGATCTGTTTCCGACGCTCTCCGTTGAAAAGCTCCTGCCTGTCCTTTTTCTCCGCTCGTCTGTTCGCTCGATCCGCCTTCACTGCCGCTTTCCTCGCCTTTTTATCGTCCTTGCTCTCTCCTTTCGCTCGTGCGATCGTTATTTTTCTCGCTGTCTCCTCAGTCTCGGTCAGATCACCATCACTTTCGGTCTCGGAAGATTCGTCGATTGGCGATGGTGCCGGCTTCGCCTTGGGCTTTTTGCCTTTGCCATGTATAACACCGATCTGTTTCGGATGGTTTTCCATATTTGAATATGTACTCAAGATCGTCTCGACGTCCCATCTATCCTTGTTGTTAGCAGGTGCATGAACGAACACGGGAAGAGTACCGTCATCAGCATCCGGGATATCGTCTCGCAGGAATCTCTTTCGAATGTAGTCCGTCTCGGCCTGCCTGCTTCCTCCGATCATGCTTGACTGATCGTCGTCGTCACCTGCCGCATCTCCCTCCAATAGAGCTCTTCTGATTGTACCAAACTTGTCAGCTCCAGTCTCGCCTTGAAGCTTGCCGACCATTCGGTTTCCAACGACCTCGTAGTTTTCCAGGAAGTCGTCCATGATACCGTCAAAGTCTTCCCGGGAGATTTCTGGTGGACCGTTGGCTTGAGCTAGCAGTTGGGATCGCATTGCTTTGGCGAAGGTTGCGTTGGATGCTGTATCGTCGAACGATGCTTCGGACATGAGTTCGGACATGTTCTCATCGTCATCCCAGTCTTCGTCGTCTTCGTCGTTTTCATAGTCTTGTTCGACCTTTGGAGAGGAGTGGAAAGGGATTGATGGGTTAAAAGCCGTCTTTAAGGGAGCCCCGGTTATCCTTTCGTATCAACTCACCTTGTCAAACATCTCGTCCAAGGTCGACAACCCTTTATTCCTAAACATGGAGCTTGAACTCATCGAGTATCCAGATGCATCACTGCCCCCTCCAGCCTTTCTTCTCCTCTTCTTTCCACCAATGACACTCATTGCCGGTAGACTGCCCACGGTATCGCCCATCTCAGAAGCTCCGAAATCGTCCTCATCCTCGTCGTCTTCACCCAAGACGGATGCAGCGTCCTGTTTCAGCGCCGAGGACGCACCCGATTGTTTGAAAGCCTTGTATTGTTCTTCCCAAGTCTGAGGTTGTTCTCCCGTTTCAGTTCTTGCGTCGTCCTCGTCCTCGTCATCGTACTCGTGGTCATCGTCGTCGCCATATGCATTCGGATCAGGTGCGCGAGCTTTCCCAGAGTCTTCGTCGATTCCCCATTCTTGGAACTCCCATTCAGGCTCAACGTACCCCGCTTGACGTTCTCCACCGCCGATAAGTTCGTTCAACCAATCTTCATCGTCTTCTTCCTCTCCTGCCTCGACACTTTGCATGATCTCCTCCTTCTCCTCCACCTCTTCCTCCTTCACCAACTCGGCTTTCCCCTTTCCTTTCGACGCCTTCTTTTGGACTACGAACGCATCGTCGTCCAAGGCTTCCAATACCTGTCTCAAATGCGGGTCCATGTCCGGTTGCAGACCCTTAAGCTCCGTCGGCACAGCTGACTGCTGTCCCCATGCTTCTTCTCTTGAGATTTCGTTAGTCGATGCCATCGCCTCGGCTGGAAGCGCACCACCACGAAACATGCTCTTGAGATCATCGTCATCTCCTCCTCGTCGGTTTCCACGTGCTCCCGGTGCAGAATGAACAGTACCTGCCGCAGCTCCTCGTTTAGGCACGGACACCATGAAAGAGTCGATACCCGATTGACGATCGCCGACCGTTCGGAGATGTTGCATGTAATCATATCGGGTATCATCGTAAAAGATACCATGTTCGGCCGCTTCTCCTTCGTTCTTTCGGATCGCATCTTTGCTTGCACCGGTGCCAGATCGACCGACGGTACCCTCAAGTTCAGCAAGTGTGAGACCTCGTCGAGAATCGTTGATACGAGTCACTGGTTTTAAGACACGCTGAGCAGCATCAGGATCGTGGATCAAGGGATCTCGCTGAGATCGATGGACGAGTTGGAAATGTTGAGCGTCCGGGGCTCGGAAGAGGGATTTAGATTTTCGCGGCGCCATGGTGGATGGAGAGGTCCCGTGCTGATAAGTGATAGATCACGTAAGTGGAGTCGAGCTTAAGATCACGACCAACCAGCTCTTTTGTCTAGTCAAGCCCGTGGATCCGCAAGGTCCACTTAACCAACCAGATCACTTCAATCGGATCCACTTGTTCTAAAATTCTGAACTTGCGGAGCCATCATCCTATTCCTTTGCATTTGTGAGGATGCGGGGACGGGGATTGGAGGGCTTAGCGCGACAGGGCTCATTTTTTCGATTTTTTGCGTTGAAATCGAGTTTCACGTAGACACACTTTCACGTGATCTTGTTTTTCGGGCGGATCCATCGCCGCCAGACGCGATCCGTCGTCGTCTTTCGATTCGAATGTCGGAAGGATGAGTGAGGCAGGGACTCAAAAAGGGATGCTTTATTCTGATTAACAACAAAGACAAAAGAATTCAAACTCGAGAGATACGTCCTCTACAAAAGAAACTGTTCCATTGGTTGCCTTTTTTCACTCCCTAGGCACCCTTCTATCCTCAATCGCATGACTTCCATCTTCTTCTCTCTCCTTCCTTCTTACACGATCATCTCGAATCATGCGCGAGTCTTTTCGAGCATCTTCTCCTTCCACTTTGAGCATCGCTTGAGGTGTTTTGGCTTCGATTACCTGTTTAATAGGACGTAGAATGAGAACGGCAACAGGAACGGGAAGGTGAAATGGGTTAACAAAGATTATCAGACAGGAGCAGTTAATTAGACACATGGCACTCACGTAATGATTATCGCAATGCGGGCAATACTCGTCACTCTCCTCGTACCGAGTAACATCCTTTCGGAACGCTCTTCGACATTTCTTACAAATAAAGTGCATCTCGTTCGTCTCCTTGAGTGGGTGCTCTTCCTTTTCAGCATGACATTCGGGACAGTCGTACCATTTTTGGCAACATGGTGCTCGGACCGAGACTTGGGCGTTGAGAATGTGTTTGCTGAAGAGGGGGGGGGGGGGTAACGCAAGATAATCAGAAAGGATGCATCAACGACATCGTGTTAGCCGCGAAAGTCCGTCGCACGAGAATGTCAAGTCGCTCGCTGGACATACCACATGATTCAGGTCGCGAGATTGTTGAATGGCGGGCTGGACAACGGAAAGGAAGTGTATGCATGGTCCGATGAAAAATGAAAAAGGCAAGGCAATCACGACAAGTAGTGTTTGAGCATATGTTATATGGGACATGAATTCGAATTACAAAGAAATTGGACCCACCTGACGGGGTCCGACCGGGGTATATATTTCTACGTTTGAGGATGAGAGAGAATGGGAACGTACCGAAAAATTGTATCGCCGGGAGCAGATTCGTCCGAAGGTCAGATATGGGGAAATACTGCTCTCACCGATTGAAAGGGAGAGTATATTGGGTTAGGTCGACGTGGGGGAGGGGGGGGGGGGGAAGGAAGATAGCCCATCGGGGGGAGAGAGGGGGGGGGGGGGGGGGGGAAGGAAGATAAAAGACGAAACAAGGTCAGTTCCTAGTTTCCAATGAGTGAAGCACCGAAAACAGAAAGGAATAGTGTAGTGTGGAATTCAGAAAAGCCGTGTATCGCTCAAATTCTCCTCGAGCCAGAAGAAGGAGATAAAGAGGGGTTTCGCGTGATACCAGTTGCAGATAGACCGAAAAATCAAGAGAAGAAAGATGAACAGAAAGAACTCTGCGCAAAGTGAGAGAAAGTTCTCGCCGCCTCGAACCCCAAAAGACGACAACGAACGTTCCCGCAAAGTGTCGGCCCAACGAAGCAAAAACTGAGAAAAGACGAAAACCGAAACGCATTCCCTACGTCCCAAGTCCTTCAACGAAGACAACGAAAAGCTCCCAGACCTCTAGAAGGTAAAGAATCGATCACGCAAGCCACGACGAAAGAAAGGGCCAAAGAGTGCCAGGAATGGAGAAAGACGGGTTACCGGACAACAAAGACGAACGAAAGACAAGAGGAAAAAGCCAAGGAATACATATTCCCGTCCCTCGAGAGGTCCACCCGCAGGTAAATGGAAGGCATCAAACGACCGGCAACGAACGATCCACAGAGTCGCGGTAGTTCAAAACGTCACGCGCGCTGATCCCCAGGATTCCTCGACAGGGATACTCTGTTGAACGGACCGTCCAATACCGATCTACGCCTCCCTTTAGCAAACGGATCACTGTCTCCCGGTTCACAATTCCTGTTGAGAATAACGACCGGGGGCAGGACCAGAAACAAAGAATTTCTTCCATAGACCTCCTACACCCCCAGAGATTTCGGGTTCTAAGGACTGCCCGAAAGCCGCCCGACCGTGGACGCTGAACACGCCAGCACCATGGCCGAACTGCCCGAAAGCCGTCCCCCTGATCCACGTTACAAGCGCGCCCCATCATAAGAGCATCAATAAAACAATGAAATAATGGGGTGACTCGCATTGCACGACTGTGGGGCATAGAACCAAGAGAGCGCGGTAGGTACAAACGGCCGAAGCGTTCCGACGAGTCGGAACCGAAAAACCTCCCTAAGAGAAACATGAGTATTGACTGGCAACACGCTGGATCCCCGAGCCAGTGACGTTACCGGCAACTGGCCCGACCGCACTACACAGGTTCAAGTTAAGCCGACACCGTGAGGCCCGAAGGCCAAACGGGGCAAAGACAGGAGACTAATTCACTCTTTTGACAATCGGATCCTCGAAGCCCTTAACGGCAACCTTTCCTGAACCACCATCCCCTACACTCTCTGTTGAAGCGCACTCTCCTCCAGACAAGCACGACCACGTCGAGCGCCACAAGTCCCGAAAGACAAGACAGCGAAAGACACTTTTCAGAGCCCAGGATGGCGGAAACACGAGACATCAAACGGAAATACGCCAGCTACCGTCTCAAAACCTCGGCTGAAACTCGACAAGCCTCCGCCCCGCAAGACGACCATCAATCGAAAAACGAAGAACAAGAATAGACGAAGAACTCCGAAACCTCTCACAACAGAGCTCCTCCCTATCTTCCTAACCTCGATCTCACGGACTATCATAAACGCAAAAAGCAAACACGCGAAAACACCCTCACTCTTTAAAGAAAAGAGTCTTCTCCTCCCAACACAGGAGACGTGCTGAGTTCTCCCGACCACCCGAACTTTTTACAGCCAACGAGTTTTCCAAGACGGAGCACTCAAAGGGGTTACGAAGGGAGAACGTCAAAAAGAAAACCCAATGAGTTTTCTTCTTTCGGAGAATGGATTGACTAGGGTTACATCCTTTCCAAGAAAGAAATCCACCCCGACTGGGCGAAGGGGTGAAACAAAGGAGAGATAGAAACAGAAGAAAGGAGCGGAAGACTCACATTAACAAATGACGAGCGTGAACCGGGTGTGATGTTCGAGATGTGAGGCTGACTTGATGGAATAGTGAATTCGGGGGTGTTGTTGTTCGGTAGAATCAAGTAAAGAAAGTAAAGGAATTTTAGAGGTTAGTATTTAGTCGACCAGGGTGTCGCCCGGATATCAAAAAGCAAAAAAGAAAAAGGATGAAGGGGTAAAGGGGGAGGGGGAGTGCGCGGTGTTTTCTCTCGATTGGTTTTCCATGGGGTCCTCTCTTCGTCTTCCATCCCGTTTCTCAAATGATGCTCTGCCCTGCTTCGGCTTTTTCTGCAATCCAAAGCCCAACATTGCTTGAACACCAATTTGTTTTCTTTTCTTTCGTATCAGATTAATATGTATTTTTGGTTATGGGGTATCGTCTCGGGCTCATCTGAAGCAGAACTGATAATAGTAAATTTCTCATCACGCGGAAAGAAAATGAATCAAGAGGTGAGAGAATGGGATGTGGATCGCACAAGAGCGAGGGAAGGAGTGGCATAGACAGAGGATGCAGAGCTGAAGAGAAAAGATCCAGAGGAACCAACCGCGAGAGCACACATACACACACCGGGAACGAAAATAGGGATAGGAATCAAGTCGAATGATTCGTAAATGAGGTGTATGCTTACCTGAGAAACCACTTGAAAGAGCGATAGAAACAGAAAGGGCGTCGACGAAACCAGAGGATGCAGGGGTCAGGGGGAGGAATAAAGGAGAATGAGATGGCCCGATGGGAGGTGGAAGATGGGAGGTGGGATTTAGGTACGTTTTTGAGTATGCCGTCCGGGATTAGCCGATTGTCTCATATCGTAGTTTCAGCTGTCCTACTTATCCTTTTCAAGATCTTGGATGCAACGACGAACACGACGCGATGATGGTGTCGAAGCCCGAGTGGATGATGCTAGTGAGGGAGAGGACCCATTCGAAATCGACAACGTGCTCTCCTCTTTCTCCCTTCCTGGCGGGTGTCCTTCGAGCGAAAAAAATGCAGGCGAAAACCGAGAGGGAGATGTTTCTCACGATGGGACACTAAGTGACAGCGAAGAACAGGGGAACATCACGTGCTCACGTGCCTCTCCTTCCTCGCGCTCTCTCCCCCCGCCTTCCTTCCTGCCTCTCCGCGGGCGGGCATTAACTCCGTTATGTATCTCAGTTCCCCTTCCTTTTTTCCGTTCCCCCCCCCCTTCCTCCTTCCACCTCCCTGATGTCCTACGAGCGGGTCTTCCATTCAGATCCTGTTACATTCCCGCTCACCCCATGATCCCATTTGTTCCTCTTTCGCTCATTCATCCACCAAACTCATCACGAGCGACAAGCATATATATTGGGGCTGGTGTCTCCTGTCTTCAAAGCACTACCTTACACACGTGGACCCTGCTGTCGACCGCTAAGCATCGCATCAACAAATCTCACGGAGTTGAGCATCACAGCTCGGCACATAAGTAGAAAAAGGTGAGCATTCTTTTCGCTATTTCTACTACCCATCCAGTCTTCCACAACCCCTCCCCCTGTCCTTTCCAATCTTTCTCTTCTCCCGTTATGATGATCACCAATTTTAGAACTGCCATCCTACTCTCCTTCTCCTCACACTTTGTCCTGGGCCCACCCGTCTGATTTACATCAGGAAAGGGGAAGGTTCGGGACGTCGAGTGCCGAGGGGTTGGGGAACCAAACATGCCGAACACGTTCATGCATCACCATCTGAACCCTCCCAACACACACATACCTTTCCATATTCCTTTGAGACTCCCAATTGAGTTTGTTTTCGATCTCATTTCGCTAACCTCTTGATCTTGCTCCTGGATGGATTCCTCTCATGCTTCCACGGTCGATTTCACTCGATTAGCCAGTTTCATTCTCGACAATGTCTTTCGGACGACCGTCAAGCATTGGCGAGACTTTCTCTCTCGGACCTCCTCAACGGGGGTCCTTTCCGCTGGATCATGATGGTGAGTCCAATACCCAGAATTCCTTCCTTGCCCAGTTTGAACGACGTACACTGACACCCCGCGTTCTCCTCCCTTTTTCTGACATAGGCGACTGCAAAGACGCTATGAAGCTCTACCTTGCATGCCTGAGAGCGAACGCGAATAACAATGGAAAATGCCGTCTTGAGTCGAAGCGGTATCTCCAATGCCGGATGGACAAGTAAGTCTTGCATCTCTTTTTTTTTCGTCGAGAACGATCAAAGACTAACTTGATTTCTCTTTCCTCCCTTTTTTTCCCGTCACCAGCAACCTGATGGACAGAGACGACTTCGGAAACCTGGGGCTTGGGGACGT
Source organism: Goffeauzyma gilvescens (assembly GCA_025758705.1). Classification (NCBI taxonomy): domain Eukaryota; kingdom Fungi; phylum Basidiomycota; class Tremellomycetes; order Filobasidiales; family Filobasidiaceae; genus Goffeauzyma; species Goffeauzyma gilvescens. The sequence continues at coordinate 10,700 of JANGFI010001468.1, forward strand.
TCAAGATCCCTTGGCCGCCACACCCACCACACCAGCACCAACGTCAGCCTCAAAACCCGCGCCCACGACAACAACCGATGCCGCAACACCACAGGCCAGGAGCGTATAGCCCTATACACCGCATGCTGGTGAGTCTGGTTGGAGATCGTAGAGATTGTCTCGGGAGATGATTGCGAGACGAGACGGGGGAGGTCTACGTCGCATAGCTTTTTGTATTTCGGTTACGTCGGTTTCTTTTTTCGGTTCGCTTTTTTTCTCTTTTTTTTTGTCCTTTCGTCGTTCCGAACAAACGTTGTAGCCACCGCATAGGGAAACATCACCACTGCATCCATATCCGTAAAAACAGACCAAAATACAAACAAAACAAAACAGCAGAAACCGTTAGCGTCCATTTTTGATTCGGAGAAGTTGTGGAATATCACTCTTGGGAAGTATATTTTGTCATCACTCCGATAGACCATGTCTTTGTGGGTCAAGTCATCAGTGGAACTTATACAAACATCGATCTGCGAATTATACTTGGAGAGGCTGCTCTCGCTGGGCTGGGTACACAAATATTACGTGGTGATTACTACAGATGGTAGACTGCTTGGGAACAAAAGCTCTTCGGCGTGGCTGCACGCCGCTGACAATGTCGTTGGTGCCTTTCGACCTGACGGATTCTGCCGATGTTCGTTCCCCGAATTATCTTAGCAAGCTAGTGCCTACCTAGCTGTGAGTTGTCCCAGCTGCAGCGTGTGTTCTCTTCATTTGGCCAGGTATCGCGATTTTGCCAGCACTAAGTAATCGAAGGAGCAAACTCAAAGGAGATGCCTACGAACTCGCCTGCACCTGATCAAGATCCTGAGTCCAGTTATATCAGATATCGAGCCTATTGATTTTGATCAGTCGTTCACCTGGAGGTGTACCATGATGATGACCTCATCTTCCCCTTTTGAACGCGGATATTTTGGGAAGAGGGGGGCGCCGTCTGAGCCGCTAATCCCTCGAGTGACCGACATTTTACTCATCTTGGGTCAACATTTTCGGCAGGCTCATCAGCTTGATCGTGTATCCAACTTTGATCCAGTGTCAAATACCGCCTGCGTTCCTATACTAGATATGACTTCTACATATTGATCTGTGCATCGCGACGGAGAAATAAGCTGTAGACCACAGGTCAAGAAACCCGACGTATCAAACGCCCAAATTTTTCCAGGTCTTCCCTGAATTCCACGCCTACAATCACTGAACCGCACTCCAAAGTCTCTAAGAACATATCCTGTGACCCTCCCATCCGATCGCTTTCCTCTTTGTCATCATTCGCCTATGCGTCCAATTCCGTTTCCGAATTTAGCCGACTCTATTTTCGAAGGATGTCGCGTCAGCCGTCCCGAAGATATGATCACTACAGGCAAAGCTCGGACGAAGAGGAATCCAACTCAGAGTCGGAAACAGATTCAGATTCAGACTCAGAGACAGAGTCAAATTCAGAGGAAGAGGTGGGGTTTAATTCAGGTTTCAGTGAGGGTAATGCTGGAGGAGACCGGTTAATGCGTCAACACGGTCAAGGTCCAAAACACCTGATCAATGCTCCCTCCAGTCGTCAAGGATGGTGGATCGGGAATTGCTCTCAAACGAGCGGTCCACATTCATCCTTCAATCTTAAAGATCCCCACCCACCACCTTCAAATCGTCGTGGCGAGAATGCTTCACATGTTATCTGTCGAGATGGCCCGGATACACCTCACTTCCAGAAACCTCTTCCACGAAAATTCACCAAACAACGTGATGCAGTCCTCCACTTACTGCTGGTTTGTAACACGATCCTTGGTACCGACGGAACCCAAGGATGGAAGGATATCATTGAAACGATCAGAGTTTTAGATTGGGAGCAAAGGGGGGGTGTCGCATTTCTTGATGCTGCGAGGATCTTGTGCCTCGATCAATTAAGAGCTATCAGCATTGGCGACCTGAAGGACACCGGGTGCTTGTCGAAGGATGAAGCGCAAGCCAAGGTTCGGTTCTTCAGCAAAATTGTCCCTTCGCTTCCTCCATCCACCAGAGGCTTGAGCGCAACCTTTCCTCAAACGAGATCTGTCCTAGATAACGACGTACTGATACGACTGCTTGAGTTCTTCACCCATCCAGGCACGCAGGTACTTGACCTCTCTTACCTAGCTCGCCCTCCACCTGAAGCCGCGATGCAGCACACACTGAATAAATTCGACTGGGTTGGTTGGGTTGACTGGCTGACCATATGGGAAAACGACTCCTCCGCCGAAAAAGAGCTTTCAAAACGTGCGAAGCAGCTTGGATTTATCGGCAACCCGCAATTTGACATACCGGATATCTTGCTCGAACTCCTCCCCTCTGTCACCTGCATCCATCTTCTCCAATCCTCGCCTGGGGCTAAATCGTATCCAGCTCTGTTTCGCACCCACCCCTCACTCAAACATATTCATCTCACATCCACAGGTATGTTTGAGATACGCAATCTGAGAAAGATGGTAGCTGTGCCTGGGCAGGAGCCGCAAAGAAATGACCGGTCGCGGAAGCAAGAAAGGATAGGTGCCATGAGCCTGTTCGAGAGTTGCACAGACACGTTACTCCTGGGATTACACAAGTTTGAAGAACCAGAGTTTCGCATCCGACGACTTTGCGAGCGATATGGTTTACCCCCTTCTCAGCAGACTGTCGAAGCCGGTCCCAGCTCAGGTACGCTTGTTACCAACACCGAATTGAAACAAGATGACGATGCTGTCTACAACTACCTCTCGCTACTTTCTCGTTGCTACACCTGTCGAAATTGTCAGCGAGTTGTCCGGGATCCCGCGCTTAGATATGATAGTAACGAAGATGGTACGTGGATAGACCATGCGGCGACGATTGGTATCGCTGGGCCTGGTAAATTGGCAAAGCCGGTGATTGGAAGGGTATGTAGAAGATGTGCAGAGGGCCGAGAATAATGTTACAGTAAGCGTGCGATGACGAGAGCATCTTACTAGCTACATATGTGATAACGACTGGAGTTGACGAACACGATGGCAACAACGATTTCTTGCACAGCGACAAAGACGAAGATTGGAGCTGACGACCAGGGCGGCGGGCACTGTGTCTATCTACACGGTGCCTACCGCTCCCAGTCAAACGAAAGTGACGACAAGCACGGCAGCTACGAAGCTGACCTTGACCATGACCACGCATATAGTATTTTTCAAAGAAACGACCAGCTATGATTACATTTACACATACTTACGGACTTGAACGGTCAACCGCCGTTCCATTTGAGTAAGTGGCGGCAGCGACTGGTAGTTGCATGCCTGAACCTGTATGATTGATTATCTTACTGCTAAATGTCTGATATGTGGGCATGACCACATCCCACTTTTCGACCGAATGCACGCAGAGGAAGGAAAGAATGAAGGTTCCAGTAAGAGGGAGACGATGCTAGTTCTCTCGAATAACTGGGGACCAAAAAACGTTGGTCCAGTCACCTTTCGGTTGAGCTATCATGCAAATGATGCAGTTTCAAAGATATTAATCAGATACGACTACAAGATATGTGCAGTCATGTCTTCCTTATATCCCCATCACGCTTCCCACTCCATGATTCCCACCCAAAATAACAAAAACCTTCAACCAGAACTCGTCGCAGATAAGCAACAAAGTCTTGAGGTACAGTCAAACCATCGGCTTGACATCGTCCTGTACGAGATCCCCGCTCAATGGAAGTCATAAGGATGTTCCCACACGTCGTGCTCTCCATCCGGCAGCGTTCTCTCCACTCGTAGAACTCCAGCACAATAAACCTTTCCCAGATCGACTTCGGCAAGCACTTGGTCCTTTGCCTGGACTTTCAAGTTGAGGGACGTACCGTGACCATGATTCTTGGAGGGGGCGTTCGTGACCGTCATGGATGTAGAAGATGACTTGGCGGTGTAAGGTTTCCCATTCGCACGTACACCTCCTTTCGACTCCTGCGTGTCGGGTGTTGTGGCGGTATTGAAATGAAAATCGAAATCCTTTGACTCAAGCTGCGGGGAGTTGGGCGCACTGGTTTCCGGCGAAGAAGGAACGGAAAACGCTTCGTCTCGAATGATGAAGTCGTGATGATCTCGGAAGACAACCCGGAAGTCGTGTGCAGGGGACGCGGTCATTTCTGTGAGCAGTTCGGTCGCGTTGGAGGTTGTCGGGGGGGAGAAAGTGGGAGTGGTTTAAAGCGTAAGAGTATGTGTGCGGACGCGGAAAGAATAGAGCAAAAGGAGAGATTTGCTAGTTGAGGTCGAGACGAATAGAGATGGTTACTTGAGTTGCTTCTGAATAAGGGTGTCTGAGGAGGTCTTCAAAGAGGCGAAAAGAAACATCTCCAGTGTGAGAGTCACCGCCGTCCCCTCTTATATACCTTACAGGAGTGTCTGTCTCCCAAAGTTTGCGATACACTGGTATTCCTCAGAGGGAAGTGGTCAAGTGATAGGTGCTGCGCATGACACACTATCACCGAAGCTCTGCTGACTTCTCCCCTTGTCGCTATAGCCTTTCTTTGTGCACTGGATCTGCTGACCTGCACGTTCGTAACTACACATCCGAATCAGAAGTTGGACACAGCACACCCCCACACCTCATCGCCGCACCTCACCGCACCGCATCGAACCACAAGTGCACCGTCCCTTCTCTATCATGCACACGATGTTACTTCCAAAGGTTTACCTCGGTATCCGCTTTACGCTTCTCGTCTTCACAACAAATCTCCTTCCGGATCCAGAACACAAAGGAACACAGGTGCCCGGCAGCACTTAGTAGTCGACTCCGCACCCCACAACATATCCCTCGACTGAAAGCTCAATCAGCTGATCCCCACACGACACGACACACGTGCCTATTTTGAACATCGGTTCTTATCCCCTCTATCCCCCTTGCTTCTTTTCTTTAAGAATGACGCTTCTGTTTCTTCGCAAGCCTATTCCACGTGCACCATGTTTCTGTGATTTGAGAGGACATCGTCCAAGAAGTCCACGAAGCGAACAGTTGATGAAAGGAATGATCAGATCTGGAAGCCAGCTGGGAAGAAGGACAGGTGCCAGCGGTGCAGGAGGGGGGGGGGGGGGGGTTTATGGATGACAGAAGAAATGTGCAATATAGTTGGGAGAGGAGAGCAAAGAGAATGGAAACGACAGAGAGAAGGTCATATACAATCACGAAATATCTTTTGTATCTCCACATTGCAGTTCCATAACCTGGTGAGTGGCTGCCATATCCAGTAACATGAGCCTCGTTTATCCATCTTGCGGCTGAGATAGGGAGAGAGCTATTTGATGCTTCGCCTATACGTAGGATGAATGGCTAGAGAACTTAACGAGTTCCATATCACCACAGAGAAAGTAAGAATGAACCCACCGACCACCCTGAGATGGACATGAAAGAGCGTGGCACAGAATGGTCAGTCGTGAATGTCGAAAGGAGGGGATCGGGATGGGGGGGGGGGAGAAAGCCAGCTTGATGGAGCTGACCAGCGAGCGGTCTATGTAATTGACTGACTTCCCACTCGGTGATTTGCGACCGAGTTCCTCTCAGGTCCGTTAAAGGCAAACAAAGGCGGGGCTGGGTTGGCCCTGAATGCGCACTGCCTCCTTGCCCCCCGTTCCTTCTCCTTTGACGCCTTGCTTTCAATCTATTGGCCCTGACATGACCTCACTGCCCCTTCGCCCTCCCCCTTCTCTCTTCCC
>JANGFI010001469.1:0-16411 GCA_025758705.1 Goffeauzyma gilvescens
GGGGGGGGGGGGGGGGTTTACGAGTACACTACTCTGCTATGGGCCCGCCCTTAATGGCTTCGGGTCGCTTGGGATCACCACGAGCAGGCCGATTCGATCGAGGAAGGGAAAGGGGATATACTGAGGTAGACGTAGACGTAGACGCAGACAGGAAGGACACCATGTACAGCATGCTTTTCCGTACGAGAGAAGTGATGAGGTAAAGTGAGCAACGGGGATTCACTTGGGCTGAGTTCCGCTTCGCAAACATAGTTACGTGGTCAATCAACTGGCTACCAGAAGACCAAACGCGCCTAGGCCCTGTCTCCACTCTTGTCTCCCTCCGTGTGGTAACCCATCACTCTATCGTTCGATCCAAAGAAACATCGTCGAATCATAACCGAAGACCAAACTTCTAAATCACGAGACATTCAGCGAATTGCAATCAGGTCGATCCTATTCGCTTGCGTCGATTTGCTTTGCTTTCGTTATCAAAAATAGTTATATAAAAATCACGTCTTCAGTCGTTTGAATCTCGGTCCGGCGCCACGAACGACGAATCACACCTTTCTGAACAACACTTTGCCTTTCGCATCCACCCTATACATCTCTTACTTTATTTCTTGGATCTAATCAACCCGACAAAACAAAAACGAAAACTCATCCGCCCGTCACGAACATGTCACAACGACCGACACCTATCCCCACTCCTCAACCTCGAGTCGGTGGGCCCGTCGCTGGGCTCCGAGTCGGTTCAGGCAGTCTAACTATCGCCTCCCCTCGATCCGGTGGGATTGCTAGTATCAGCAAGGCTGGTAGTGCTGGTGGGAGTGGTGCAGCACATGGGGGGGAAGTACATCGAAGATCGGCAGGAACACTTCCGGGCCTAGCGAGGACCGCTTCTGCTCTGAGGCAGCAGCCTGGGAGTGGTGGAGGTGGAGGAATGGGGTCTGGAAGTCAAACGGGTGGTGCTGGTGGAAGTGGGAAGATAGGAAGTGGAACGCTAGCAGCTGCAGGAAAAGCTATCCAAGGCTCAACGACGACAGCCGGTCGACCGAGCCCTTTACTCTCCCTCCCTGCCCATCTTCGACAATCGACCGTTCCTCGGATTCCTAGTCCGCTCGGTAGAGGAACACCTGGAAAACAGAAGCAGAAAAGCATGGGAACGAACCTAGCTGGAGTCAGGAGAGATATTAAACAATCTCTTCCTGTACGAACGAGTAAGATCACACAAAAGCACGTTTTTCTGCCGGAAGAACCACAAACAAAACCGTTGCCGGCTAGTATGTCCAGGACGAGTACAGGTACGGTGAGGTACCCAGCACCACCGCCAGCGAGGTACGACGGGGATGGTGATGGGGACCGCGATAGGAAGGAAGATAAAGACGCTGGCGAGGGAAAAGACGAAAGAAGCGAGGCGGAGAAAATGACGAAGAGTCAGAGAGAGGAGGCAAGATTACCTCGGTTGACGGCGTATGCGACTGCAGATGGGTATCGAAATAAGTTGCTGCAGAATTATTTGAAGAGAGAACATGGTGTGGGCGTTGTCAGAGTGTTTGACGATGCCATCTATGCTGTGAGCCTCTTTGAATATTCCCTCTCGCATCTCTTCCGTCTCGTGCTGATTCTTCGAACACGAAATATTACCCCCTACACGCCGCAGGTCTACAATCTCCCGCTCCTGCCTGGTTATGGTGCATCTGCCAAAGTTCGATCATCACCCGCCGTCAAGTCTCTCGGTGGAGTGTCCCTTCTTGACAAAATGACACATGCCGAAGAAGTAGGGTACCACCACGGATTTTTCCCATCTCAGAACGACGAAGAGGGTGGGACGAATCCATACGAGCCGACGGACGAGCAGAACCCGAATGAGTATCTCCTCAGTTCAAGTCCACCCGTCGGACAAGGTGGGGAGGAAACAGGTATCGGTCAAGGTATTGAAGATAGAGATGGGAGGGAGGGGCAGTCACCGAGTCCTCAGATGGAGAGAAGGTTATCAGCAGTCGCAGAGGAAGAAGAGAGAGAAGACGAGATGGCACGATCGTCAAGTACGCAAGGCACTCTCAACGATGGTGACCTCAAATCAATTGGTAGCCGTGAAGGGAAGGACGAAGGCGCCGTATCGAGCAGCGCGCAGGTCTCCAATATCAGCATTCCGACAAATGTGTCGCCTTCAGCGTCACCCTCCTTCGCAGCCCAGGATAGCGACGATAATCCACCTGTTCTTTCAGCCTCGGCCCCTGACCGAATCGAAAGTGAGAGCAACCTCGAGAATAACATGGGTTCCTTCACCTCCAAAGCTCGTGAGATGGCGCCGACCCCAGATCCCGAACCCCCACAAGCGTCACCACCACCGCTTGTCCAACGTCAAACCTTCCCCCCAATACCTTCTTCCAATACTAGTACTGTCCCCCGGAGACGCAACCAAAAGATGTCATCCGACGCGCAGGTCGGTGAAGTCATCATATTCGATTATGGTGTGACGGTGTTCTTTGGTTTCTCAGAGAAAGAGGAGAGAGAGATTTTGGAAGATTTCGAAGATGCAGGATCGTGGATCAAAGGGTTCCCGGAGGATAGTTGGGAGGTCGAGGAGTGTCATTTTGTGAGTTTCCTCACGGCAAAGGCATATGCAGGCGCGAGAGGTGACCGAATAGGCCGCCCAGATCTAATCTTTCAGAGCTGACTCTGATTGACCCCCCCCCCCCTCTTTCCCGCGGATGGTCGCCTCGCTGCAGATTCTTGACCCACACGCCGAGTATCCTCGAATTTACAACGACATGTTCACCTTCGTATCTCATTCACATCTACTCAAGCTCTCCGTCTCGCATGCGATCGCCCAATCGACCAAGCTTAGCATCTACGAGAACTCAATGCAGGAGTTCTCGTCCTCTACTGCTTCTCTGCCGAAAGAGCTCGCTACAACGGGACATCTTCAACTGAACCGACGTGAAGCTTTGACCATGACAGGTCGATTCTTCAAGCTAAGGATGGATATTAACTTGTCTTCTGGCATTTTGGACACTCCCGAACTGTTCTGGTCAGAGGCTTCGCTATTGCCGTTGTACGAAGCGATTCGGGACTACCTCGAGATTAATGCCCGCGTTCAGTTACTCAACGATCGACTTGCCGTGTCTGGAGAGCTGCTGGAAATCGTTCACGATTATATCGGGGAGGGTCAAATGCATAACATAACCATGATCATCATTTGGTTAATTGGTGAGTCGATATTAACCCTCTCTTTAATCTGTCCTCCCACGGTCCGTCCCGACTCAGATTCTAACACCATCGAATCACCTTTTTCTTTTGTGCCATCTTTTCTCTCAGTCGTTGCCTGTGTTGTTGCCGTCGGTGAAGTGACGTCTCGTCTAATTTTCGCGATCCACCTCAAAGAACGAGGAAAATCGTTGTTGGTTCAAGGTATCAAACATCTTGTCACCAAGTGAGATTAGCGAGTTAGGGTGCAATTTCTGGGGGGAGACGAGATTGAAGAAGGAACAAGATGAATGGAAACAAAGATGGGACTTGCCGTCATACAAATGCACCACCACCATGCATACATCGCGCGGAAATGGAAAGAAGTCAGGAAGGAAAATGAGCGCAAGCCAACAAGAACCGCAATGAAATGGGATCGGCATGCAGGGCGCCACCGGTCCGAGGTAGATTGAAGATCGCCTGGATTGTTTTTCTTGTGATATGTTTTTCCGCTTCCCTGTGCCCTGTGTCTTTTCTCTATGCTTTGGCAATTTAATAAACAATGCACTGTAAATGATATATGGTATTCCGGCATCCGTGATATCGTATCGTACAATACATGACTGTTCACATGCAGTACAGCGGCGCCCATCACATTCCACAATTCTCTCATACAGTCTTCCAGAATGGATCTGATGCCCAATCTTTGGGTAGCAGCTTTTCCTCTATACGATCTCCATCCGCTGTTGACAGGTACCAGACATTCTCAACTTCATACGCGACCAAATATTGCCGCAACCTGCCGTAATTCAACCCAACAGCCTGCGGACCGTGGGAATCGTCCGAGAGACAGAACTTGCCGCCAAGTGATTGGATGAGCTATTGGTACAGAGTCGTTGTTAGCGAGTCACCTCGCGAATACAAAGAGAGAGGTCTCACCTCAAGCACATCCGAACCAGGATAAGCCACGTCCCATCCCTTCCTAAAGCTTGCAGCATTTAGTTCAAACAAGCCTCCATATCCAATTACGACCTTGACATTCCGCTTGATGCAATCCCATACTTCTGGCAACGCCTGGAAACGGACAAAAGGTGTGTAGAGACGACAGAGGTCGAAGTGACCAACAACTTTGGGCTTGAATCGGTTGAGGAGTTGTAACTGAGCATCGAAGTATGATTTATAGAAACTGATGAGGGATTGATTGTCCTGCCAACTTCCTTCTTTGGTGATCGTTGATGGCGGACCTAAACCGAAAGAAGCAACAGACCGTTCGAAAGTTGCTTGGTCGAAGTCGATTGGAATCTGGTTCACATGGTGAACAGAGCCGACGATATATTCTATCCGATGATCGGTGTCGTTTGGTTGCTCACCCTTGCTTGGGTCCATAAGCTTATCGAGTCCGTCAAGGTCGTCTTCGGTGATAAAATCGGTCTCAACACCAATGATGAGATCGATTCGGTCAGCATACTTATGCTTGAGCCGATGCGCTTCAGTCAGGAAATCTTGAAAGGTATTCCAAGTATCTTTGGGGCTCATATCTGCCTGGTTGCGAGGAGTTTGGTTAAGACCAGAATCACGAAAGCTATTCACGACTGGATGATCCTCACCTCCTCTGGATACAGGTCCTGAGCTCGATATCGAGGGCAATGTTCAGTAAGGCCATACGTAGTGAATCCTTTCCTCATGGCCTCCTCAACAACTTGCTCCAGAGTCGTTCCTTGAGCTGCATGGCGACAGAACTGACCCGAATGGGAGTGGTGGGAATGGGGCATTTTTACTCCTGTCGTAAGTTCTTGGTGCGTTCGTGTTTCGCGATTTCTCGTGCACGGCTGGTTTTGTTTGCTTCCGGGCCTGATGTCTCCCTTTCAGTTTGTGCGTTTGTCTAGGTTATTTCAATGTCGGTATCTTCCTATTCGTATCGTCGTAGAAGGTTGAACGGTGGTATGGACCACCAAGTCACAAGATGGGATGAACGACGGATGTTGACTGAATCGATTTTACGAGACGAAATATAGGGAAGGCATGATATCATCAGACGTGCGCCCGACTAGCGCGCGCTCTCCGTGGGGAATGGGTCAGTCGTCGCCGAGGTAACAGACGCGAGGAGAGGATGCGTCGGTTGGATGGATGTCACCACGTTCCAGCGTTCATAGAACGAATAAGTATCGCTTGAGAGCTACATCCCAATCACCATGATGTAACGTATGCACACGTGTTGGTGTTGTCGCATAATGCACATGCCAAAATGATCAATATTATAAGTACTCAGCAGAGGGCTCATTTAGTTGTGTACCATTTTTCAATTCTCTTCGCTTTCATTTGGGTCTGCATCTCGTCTGTCGCTGAGTTTGTAGCTGCACCCCTATAGATCAGCTTCATTCTACCCACAGACAGGTCACTTCTCGAAGCCCTTGGGGATCACTCCAGCTGACGAACCTTGCGATGGAGAGACCTGACTGGTTGCTACGAGGAGCCGATTAAACGACACGACTACACTCGCCGATGGAATTACAGACTCCGGACGTAATCAATCTGAAGGGATGGGCTTCCTGTAAAGAAATATCATGCAAAATAATTGAGTGTTATGACAATGTATGATAGTGTACGATGCTAATGATGATTAATGTGATTTGAACCGATGTCGAAAAAGCTTCGTCCTGGGTCATCTTTCTTCTTTCACTTCGCGTCCTGGGCGAGTGAGGTTCCTTCCGTACCGCGAGCAGCGGCTAGAGTGACATTGCGTCGTCTACGTCGCCACAATGGGTGCTTTCGGTCTCTTGACCAAAACAGCTCCATCTTCGTCCAGCTCATCTCCTGTCAAAGTATTCGAAGTCGAAGACGACGATGATTCTGACGGGGAAATGGGTGTGACGACGTGAGTCTCAGACGCTTTTCCGCTGTCATTTGTGCGTTTGTCGTTCCCAGATTGTACGGAAGCAGAAGATGCGATGTCTGTCCTTGCAAAGTCGGTAGACGCCGTCGCACGCGATTGAGAGATCTCGGTAAGAGCGGTGAGCATTTGCTGTCGTACTCGATGGGTGAGCTCGTGGACGTCGGCCGAAGTGAGACCTTCGGTTGATACAGGTGGGAGGACTGCAGGATCGTTGACGGAGAGCGAGTGTGAAGAAATATGTAGCCAGTTGTTAGGCCAACGGAACAAAGATGCCGATCATTATGACGGAAAGTCGTTACACGAGACGGAAGATGTCCAATTGAAGGCGAAGGCGGAACAATCAAAACATGACCAAAAAGAAAACCCGAAAGCAAACTCACCCTTGATCTTAAGCACCCCCCTTTCAAATCTAGCCTTCCCATCAAACAAGCGGTGATAATTCTCACAGACAACCGGGACAATAGGTACTTGAGCCTGAACAGCTAGATGGAACGCACCCTTCTTGAAGGGCAGCAAGTGAGGTTCAGCTGCCATTGACCTTGTACCCTCTGGAAAGATCCAGAGGGATACATCTTTCGCCTTCATTTCTTCACCAGCAATGTTCATGGCTTTGACAGCATCTTTTCGGTTGGTCCTGTTGACGAAGACTGCACCGGAAAGTGACATGTACCAGCCAAGAAGGGGCATCCATTTGAGTTCTTTCTTTGCCATGATCGCTGCCCGATGGGGGAAGATCCGACCGAGGTAGAGGATATCGATGAAGCTGGGAAATAATTCGAAATGAAAGAAAGAATGAGGCGCATCAAAGAAGTAAAACAGATAAAGAAATTTCAGCATTTTGCAGAGAACAAACATGGAATCCGAAACGAGTCATGAAGTCCGAGTTGAGATTCGGAAGATCTGTCACAATCCGTGCGAGTCCGATAGACCCGGACGGTTTCTATGGTAGTCTGAGGGTGATCGTCATCGCCTCATTCTCAATCTCCGACATCATTGTCTCGTTCCATCACTTTCGTTCTCGCAGCCTTGACTTTCGTCTAGGTCGCATCATGGTATCTGCGTCGAAAGGCTCGCTAACTCGCCTGCTAAAGTAGCAACCGGGGAGGCCGCAAAAAAGAGAGAACTCACGATTGATGATTCCCGACCAGAACTGCTGATCGAGGCAACTGCTTGTGATCCATCAGAGCATCTCTCTCTGACTTTCCTTTTCCCACTTTATCCCCTTTAACGGCATTATCACCCTTCTCATTTACCAAAAGCACATCTCTCAAATACTGTTCTCCTTCTACCTCGAATCTGACCCCAATAAGAGAGCTGCAGATGTAGTAGAATGTCCGAGCAGTTAAGTAGTTGATGTTGAATCTCTGACCAACGAGTGATAGTAGGAGGGAATAGATGACGCCGATAATAGAACAAACTGCTAGAGTGGCCGAGTAGAGAGTAAGGTTGAAGTAGTATTGGGCTTTGGAGGATATGACTGACGCGAGGCCAAGGAAGGAGAAGAAGGCACCCAAGAGGTAGAGGAGTATTTGGGCAATGGTCGTCATTGCGGGCAGGTGTATTGCCTAGATTTCGATGAGTTGTCTGTCGCTAATAGCTCGATCTTGCGTCTTTCTACTCCTGTGTCCCGTTCTGAGTGCTCCATAGGATGAGACACAAAGTTTACTGGACCGAGGTAGGTGAGCAATCACAGCCTCTGAAGAATCAAATTTCCTTCAGGGAAGTTTTGGGGACGGCTTTTAATGCATATATATTGATGGCAGGCGTCGTCGCATCTCAAAGGTGTTCAAGAAGATCCTTGCGGATCGGAAGGGAACGACGACTTTTTCTCCGAACACCTTGCCAAATCCGCGAACGAGATCCCGGTTTTCGCGTGATCACGCGGCGAGGAGTTCATGGAGCGAGACTCCGGTTACCTAATATCTTGTACTCCTTTGTTAATCGATTTTCGCCACCGTTTACGGGTTGGCTTCGCAGAAAAGATGTCATTTCCGACGAATGCCTCTTGTTTTTGGACCCCCTTCTTACCGAGCACCTGTTCCATGCAAAGTCTTCCTACCCCATAGGCAACAAAGAGCTTATCAGTGGAGCAGCACCTGTTCCAACGCTGGGAAGATGCAAGGAATCAAAGAGGCGGATGTTCCAATGACTGACCCTTTGAATGACAAGATAACCCTACCCCTGATCTTCCTTTGATGAAAAGGGGGTTTAGATGAAATTGAGTGGCATGTTCTTTGACCTTCCCTTTCAATATCTCTTGGAACTCTGAGACAGATACAAAGTATATATCAACCGGTCGCAGGACGCTGACTTTTTTGTCTTGGAAAGCGGCTTTTGTCGTTGTTCTTCATGTATCATTCCTTACAGAAACCACAGTATTTCTAAGGCAATGCAAGAAAATAACCGGAGATTAAAAGTGAATCTGGATCAGAAAGCGCACAACCCGAAGTATCATCAAGATGGTTTCCTCGGCGACGGTAAGCAAAAGTATGCTGAGCGAGCTCCTGTACGTTGATTGATCATGTGGAGAGTGCTCGAGAACGATGAGATGGCTAAACTGATCCGCATTCATCAAATAATACAGGAGAAATGTGTTGTGGGCTACTAGCCTCGGTCGGGTGAGCAGGAAATCAAAAGAGGGCGCACCGAATTTCCTCTACGTGATCAAGAAGTGAGTATATTCTTTCTCCAAATTCAAGTAGCGGCGCTGATGACAGGTATTCCCATAGGGAGCAGGCAAAGAAGAAACCGAAACACACCAAGCCCGAGGCGTCAAAACCACTCGAGAGCAAATCATCTCAGGCTTCTACTGTTGTGGCCCCCGAGACCTCAGGAAGACCCAAGAGCACACTCTCTCAGGCTCCTACTGTTGCCGGAGGATCTGGACCGGCAACCCCTGTCACTCCCTCTAGTATTGCAACGGTACATTCGACACCTATGTCTTCAAGACCATCAAACATGTCAGGGGTGTCCGACAGTGCATCTTCGGCGGCGGCTTCGGTCAACTCCCGATCAGAAGCGATACCGCCGCCGATTAGCGATCGACAACTTTCAACATGGCCGTCGTCAGAAGAGGAGAAATATCATACTTACATCCCCAAAGACTACGTTGTGGACAAGGCGGCAATCACGGTCTTCGCTCCTTTTTACTGGATTGGTAACGTCGACGATGCGCCATGGATCCTTCGGGGGGAAGGCAAGTATAAAAATGTCGAATTCGTGCTAGCGACACTTCCGAAAAACGTGAGGGTCGAAGGGGGTGAGAATCACCTTCCATTGTGGTTGCCTCTGGTGAAAGACCCAGACAAAGTAGGAGAGAGGATGCAAGTTGTGCAAGGGAGTGATAAAGTATGGGTCGCTTACTGTCCTGAGTTTAAATGTATCGGGATCTCGAAGACTCCAAAACCAGACGAGAGTAGAGAGCGTCTTAAGGCGAAACAGCTAAACCTGCTGCAGGAACTTGACAGTAGAGTAGTGGGACAGACATTGCCTCCGGCGACGGAGACCACTCCAACAAGCCTCAGTATAAGCCTCAGTTCGAGCGTCGCCAGTACGCGCAGTACATATTCAACATTGTCATGAAATTCGAATTGATTAAAATGCGCTTGCTCGCATACAGCATGAAAAACTTGGACTCTAGTCCCTGTGATGTCCCCGTCTATCACGCTCAGGTGACCTACTTCTGCTCCTTCTGCGGTCATGATCGCGTGTGCGTTCGCGATCACGTCCATGTTCGCGATGAGATGATCCGCCAATGTCGACGCGGCTTCTATCTTCGCTATCACCATAGCTGTGTTTCCGATCGCGGGCATAGCCTTCACGATCATCTCTTCTCTGACCTGCAATGCGTAGTGAACCTTCTCCGAGAGCTGCACTATTCGAACCTGTCCCAGTGGGAAGATCGCTGCGATTGCGACTGCTGCCACCTGCCTCGCCTCGTATCTCGTTGTTCGGACAGTCTCTTCGGAGATGGGGGCCACCACAGTTGAAACATCCTTCTTGCTGTGAAGGCTGCCCGTTTGATCCGGTGCGTAATGCTCGATTCCAACCATCGCCTGTGGTGTCTTGATCTTTGAGATGGGTATATTTGGTCCGTGAACGCTGGAAAGAGAGGAGACGATAGTTCGGGGAGGATGAAAGGGGATAGGGAGTCGATGGGAGTCAGTCTTAGGCTCACGTCATGAGGTGGAGTGGATCTGCTTCAGACTCACCTTTCCAAAGTCTCTGACTTGCATGAGTTTGGGGAGCATCTGCATGTCGACTGCTGATTCGGTCGGGGCGGTGATATTTCTCTTGACGATGTCCTGGTCCTACATGGATGGAAAAGATATCATGGTAGTGGAAAGAAACAGCAAGGAAGGAAGGCGGTGAGCATTGGATTCAGTACGATGGAGGGAGCAAAAGAGAACATGGGAAGCAATTACACCCAATGCGCGACCCAAACTCACCTGATGGAAGGCACCTTTGTGGTAATATTTCTCCAGAAATCCTCTCTTCTCCTTCGGGTTCTGTTCTCTTGTGCGTCTCGCATGCTCTTCATCTTCAGCCAACCTCACATGTTCAGGCATCTCTCGTCTCCTCTCGATCTCTTGGCGTTCTTCTTCTCGAGCTAGTGCTGTTTCTTTTTCCCGTGTTAGACGAGCTAGTTCTCGAAGTCGCCAGTCGTCAAACTCGGCTGTCGGGTCTACACCATCGGTATCGTCCACGTCAGGAACAACATCTTCTGCTTCGCCTGTAAACGAGAATGAGTAAGGAAAGATGATTTAGAGAATGGAAGGATAAAGATCCGTATGACCGAAAAGGCACAGAATCACAAGACAGTCAATCAGCCTCTGATAAATATCAGTGTGACTGCTCTTCTCAGGCCCGGATTCCAGAATCATGGAAGAACACCTGTCAAGAGCGGAAAGACTCAAGTCAACTCACGTTCAGCCATCTCCCTCTTAATACTGTCCCCAAGTAAATTCCTACTCTCCTTCTTCCTCGTCTCCAACTCCTCTTCCTTCTTCTTCCATGCCTCTTCCTGGGCAACCCTCTCAGCTTCTCGGACAAGAACAGTCTCTCTCGCTCGTTTCGGGACGAACGTCGGTCTGTACACCGGTTTCATAGGTTTCTCTTCTTCTTCTTCACTTGATTCTTCTTCCCCAGAGGAAGACCCGGTTCCAGATTCATCGGATTGTTCTTGTCCTGGCGCCCGAGCTGAAGCGGTGGTGACGTTCTTGCCCAAGCCCGACGTGCGAGGGATGAAACGTGGTTTGACATCTTCTTCCTCGTCTTCCTCGTCGGATTCTTCCTCTCCACTGCTAGATTCGGAGCCCGTTGTTTGACCGCCGATAACAACACGTCCTCCAGATTCGACTTTGACGTCCCGAAGAGCGACTTGGATACCGATTTTTTTCACTTCACCCGCTCTTCCTTTTGCTATTGGTGCCGAACCACTGCGATCTCCGTCTCCAATCTGGATGATCTTCCCAGGTCCCATCATCGTCGCCTCACTTTTACTCTCCCGTCTCTTAGCCTTGTCATCCTCGACCTCTTCGTCATCTTGGTCCGAATCATCGTCGTCGCCGTCTCCGAAAGAGGGCTCGAGACCACTCGGGAGCTTTCCACGACGATATCGTGGTGCGACGGGTTTGGACACGAGAGCCGAGCGTGAAGTCGATCCGGTTGCCGTCGAGGGGGCCATTATGTTTGCTTCTTCTTCCGTCGTTTTCTTCTGGTTTGACCTTCTTGGTTTGATCTTCTGCTGGCTGTCTCCTCCCTTTTCTCCTATTCTGTTCCAATTTCGGGAATAGAGGAATGAAAATGCTGTTGGTAATCCGGAATTTGTTTGCAGAGCACGATCTTGTGTTCCGCTTCGTCGTTTTTTTGACCCTATTGCTCTTCCGAGCTTTGTTGTGTTCTCGGATCTAATCTGCTCCGATGCTAGTTATATGGGTTATACCCACGATGTACCTCTACTCAAAGTCCATGTGGATCCGACTACGGACGATTGCTATTGGACTTCATTCATTTCATTCTCGCCATGTACTGCAATGAAATGGATTTCAGAACCCCCCCCCCTCCCCCCAGCAAACTAATGGGCGTCGAAGAGAGGGGGGGGTGGGGGGAGGAGGGAAGTCGCGTGATTGAATAATGAGAACACGGTCGGGGGGACGCAGAGGTGGCACGAGCTTCGTCGTCCGAAGAAGAGCACTTCATTCGGAGCAAAGGGTGTTAAGATGTAGTATGGAGTGATGAGTTGTATACTATTCTTCCAAGGTTTCCAACCCTCGATTCTGATAGATACATGATTGGGTTGGTGTCGACGGCCTTGTGCACTGCTGCCAGGAGTGAGTTCGAAGGAGGGGGGATGGGCGAGACGCGGGCGATATTTTGTCTTGCAACGGGAAGGAATGCATATGAGAGTGGATATCAATCTCATCAGAAGACATACCTCGGGCGGCATCAAATGTCATTCCAAAGCGTGAAGCGAAGCGAAAAGCGAAATCAAAAACTACAACAACCTGAATCTAAAAGTTAGAACGAAAAAGCGTCGTGAAAAAGCCTCGGTCGGAAGGAACACCTGGAAACATGGATCAGATCAAATGACCTTGACTTCCTTCTTCGCGTTATTCCACCTCTGCCAAACGAGGAAGAGCATCGCAAGCAGTATCTGGATCGAGAAAAAGTAAGCGAATGGGATCATCCAAGATCTCCAAGAACCACCGACGACGCTGTTGAGCTTGGCGACTTGTTTCGTGCGCATACGCTGGAGAATGGGAGTAGCTGGATTACCGGCCTGCGTATTCGCATCCGCATGCACAATCGATGGGTTCCTGTTGAAAACTGCGGCTGAAGAGAGTAACTGTTGAAGCTCCCTAAGGGCTGCAGATTCTTGTTCAGATATTTTCTTGACGTTATGGCCGAATGCCTCTAGTTCCAATCGGAAATCGTCCATCATTTGTCGCATATTCTTGCGTTCGCTCTCGAGTGTTGCCACCCGATTGGAGATGTGGGATAAAGAAGCCCTGAAAGAGTAAAGCAAGTTGCAGATTAGGCAAAAGCTCCAATAGACAGAGATGCCCTGCGAAATGTCGTGCGCGATGCAGCAAACTCAACTCGACTCACAAGATCTTCACACCATCTTCTTCCATCGAGAAACCCCTCTTACCATCCGCACCACCCGCCAAAATCCTCTCCAAAGCCGCTTTCTCTACAAACCCATCTACTCTTGCACCGAGCGCTTGCATAGCTTCCAACATCCGGTTCTGAGAGTGGAACAGGATCTCATCGACGACAGACTTGCGTTGTTCTGGCTCACTGTGTTCGGAACCGGATTCGGATTCGGATTCTAGGATCGGTTTGAGTTTCTGTTCTAGATCTGATTTTGATTGCTGCTCCTCTGGATGGCTGTGCTTGTCCTTTGCCTCGGTGGGAGGACGGCTGTCCGATTTCTTCTTCTCGATTGATGGATCGGGATCCAAGCAGACCACTGAAATAGGAGAGAGCGAGAGGGGGTTATCGAGGAGGAACCACACCACGGTCAGTGATCTTGCCTCGGGTCCAAAAACTAGAACCTCTCAAGCAAAGAGAACAAAATGTCCTGTTACAACTTACGATACGAAAATTCCTCATCTACGAAATCCTCCTGCCACTCTCCCCCTTCGATGAATTTCGAGTTTCTCACAAACGCCATCGGCAACGGATTCTTGACAATGCCGTTTTCCTTTTCATCCTCTGAGAGCTTATCGAAACCTTTTTCGTCAGAATCGACGGGTACTAAACATCTCTTCCCACGATATCCACCATGCCTCGCCGTGCTCTCATTATCGATTACTACGAAATCCTTAACGTTACTCGCAGCGATCCCGTAACCCATTCCTAAACCACGAAGGATGTTCCCCGTCACCTTTCCGCCGTAGATCATCGCCTCTGTATCGTCGTCATCTGACCAGACTGGTGTTCCTAGCCCGATGGCAACGCGCATCAGAGTCGTTTCATCAGCTTCGATCGTGTTGTTAAGGACGACCGTATTGCTGTAATCACCGTCGAATGGCGCATAGTCGATCATTAAGATCCCGGCCATAGGGCTTACTCGTTCGGATTTGATATAATTCGACTCGATGAGTGAACCAGGGGCTCCATAGATGATGATCGCAGCATCTGTGTTATCGACAAACGTGTTCCAGCGAACTATGCTACCGCGACATGCGAGAGAGAGACCGTCCGCAAGTGGTCGGCCGAGTGGAGAGAGTTCGGGCTCGTCACCATCGATGGACTCGTCCCACTCTTCGCCGGAGGGACCGATCGAATTGTTTTCGATGATAGCGCCAGTACAGGAAAGAGCATCACCTTCTCGAATTTGGATGGCTGTCCAGCCTCTGTTGGGCGGGCAAGGCCGCGGGGGGGGGGGGAGCAGAGCGCAGATGTAGGGTGGAAAATGGACGGCGATCAGTTTCCTACGCCACAACGAGTACTCGCTTGAACATCAAAGACGTCGGGTTGGAGCAAAGAGAAAGAAGGTGCGTAAAGGAAACCCACCTAGGATCATATATCTTACATCCAACGACGCTCTGACCCTCGTTGTTGCCCAAAAGCACCAACGCTTTCCCATCACTCTCTACTATCCTCCCCAACTCTCTTCTATTCCCATCCACAACGACGTTTTTTACACTGACACGTGCACAACGCCGACAATCACCCTGGATGGCTGTCGCCACTTCGTCCCCTACATCCCTTGAGCCAGAGCCGGAGCCGGAAGCGACTAGCACGATCCGCGCTTTCAGGTCGTCAGAGGTCGGGTAACCTTCCGTCGAGAGTTCTTGATCTTTGGCTGTGAATGTGATTGGACCGGTTATTCTGTAGGTCGTGGATTGACAGAGTTGGATCTTGGTTCCCGGACCGCCTGTTCACGAAGGAGTTTAATACGCATACGGAAAGGAAAGGAAAAAAAAGGATGAGTCAGCGTGTCTCTCGCCGCTATCGATGGAGCCGGTTGCTTTTGGGACGAACAGAGACCGTTTGCAGACAGAAAAGGGAGTGGACGGACAAGAAGAAAGAAACACGTACCATCCGAAAACATCTTGTTCAACCTTCCCTGATCAGCCATCTTGATGCACCCATTGCCTGTACTCCCACCGAACAGGGCGTTTACACTCTGGATCTCAGAGCCGGAGATGAGCAGGAGAGTGAGGAGTAGGAAAGAGGAGCGGTAGCCGCGGAAGCGGGAGGCGGTAGGGGATGTTGAGGTCTTCATGATAGGGTTCGTGAGGATGTAAGGATGTAAGGGATCAGTGTATGCTGAGAGAATAGCTATCGTGGGCGAAAAGGGAAGAAGTCGATCGATGAAGAGAGTTCGAAATGATGACGGGATGGAGGTGCAGAGAGAAGAGTCCAACAACGATCACTTTCCGGAACTAAACGAAGACGAAGATAACGGACGGCGAAGACAACGGTAATGGCGACGATGGCGGTGATCGGGGGATGACAGGTAAATGCTTTGTCTGTCTGTATGTTCAGCCGCGAATCCCTCTGACCAAGATGGATGTGAGCTACGGACTAGAGTCTGACAGGGAGACACCCGAAACACACCAACCAGACGAGATGATCACAACCACAAACGAAAGGGACCAGATCCAGATAAACGACGGGGAGCCAAAACAGGTATTGGGTATCATCCAGCAGACCAGCCCACTAAACCTGCTAATAGATGACAGTAGATTAGCTTCCAGTCGTGCTGTAAGCCCGTGAACGTGAATGTGAACATGAACATGAACGGGTGATACAAGTCTAAGTCAAATCGAAACGAAAGCTCTACTCCACCCGGCACCCTGCCCGATGGTTATCCTGACCTAACAGTCTTCGTCTCCCCCTCACTGTTCAGTAGCGCGTGCGGTTCCCCTCCCTAAATTGACGCGCGACTGCGACTCACGCCTTATCGCGCTTTGATTTGAGGACTGGAAAGGACCTACAAGGGAGAGGGGTGGAATGATTTCGTAATCCACGCTTGGTTTCGGTTCCGCTGGAACCGGGTGCGAGTTCAATTCAGTAACGCAGTTATTTACTGACCTAATCACACCCATCACCCTAAAACGCGCTAATCCCCAAAGAAAAGAAAGAAAGAAAGAAAAAAGGACAAAGAAGAAACTGTCTTTGCCGCGGTGTTCCAAATTAGATAAACAAGCCCCCCCCCCCCCCCTTGTGATGGGTAGGTGCTACTTACTGGCTGTGAACCTTCTGGAAGTGGAGCCAAAAGAGGTTTCACTCTCAAAGGCAATCAATCGTTCAGGGGCCAGGGGAGCCGGGGGTAACAATCGAATTCGAATGGAATGGAATTCAGGGGAGGGGAAGGGGGGGAGGAGGGTT
>JANGFI010001470.1:0-16418 GCA_025758705.1 Goffeauzyma gilvescens
GGTTGCGTGGGGGTGCCGGGGGCGGGGGGCGGGGGGACCGCGGGGGGGGAGGGGGGGGGGGGGGGGGGGGGGGGGGGGGGCAAAGGAAACGAGCCCAGGAGGAGAGAGGTCATCGGATCACGGATTACGGGTTGTATTCCGATTACGGTTATCTGATAACTCACCGCCCCAGCTCCCCGGGCTCTTTTTGGCTTCGTTTCCTCGATTTCCTCGTTTACCGTTTCTAAATCGGTACCTCGTGCGCCTCAGCCCTCTCTCTCCCTCTCGCTCTTGCTCTTTCTCACACACACACCCCTTAGCGAGTCAATCCGATACAGGTTCAATCAAAGGCACAGAGCAGTCAGGAAGGAGGTCAGGACGGCGCACTCGGAACTGTTTTGTCCCTTCCCCCCTCCCCCTCCCCCCCCCCCCCCTCCCTCTTTTTCCTTCCCCTCCGGACTTTCTCTCGATCTCTCTCATGGTTTTTTTTTTCTCCAGCGTCTGCTGTGAACTATACTTACTGCACTGTAGTCTGATGAGAAACGAATCTAGTATATATACCCTCCTATCGTCCATTCATGTCTTCTGATCCTTATCTTGATCTTATCTGATAGCGAAAATATACAATCAACAACTGCGGATCATCTCCTACATTACCTCTTCGTTGAGGCCATTCGATCCTTCTCACAGGCATAGCCCTACAAGGCGCCCCGACACCTGAACTAGAACTTCATTAAAGGCCACCGGTCTCTTCCTGCCCAAGATGGGGCAAGATCTTTTCTCCGTCCCGATTTTCTTCATTGTTTTCCGAGAGACCATCGAGGCAGCTATCATTATTTGGTGAGTTCCAAAGTCCTGCCTGGCTACTTGCCTGCCGGCATTTCCGATATCATCATCGAGGAATTAAAAAGCTAATCTCCCCTACCTCTCCTTCTCGGTTTCAGTGTTCTGCTCTCCTTCGTAGAGCAGCTCATGTTCTCTGGCAGTCTTGCTACCGAGAACACCAACGAAAAAACTGGCTCTCTCACAGATGGCTCCAACCCACACGAAATTGTGGATGACGCTGCTGACCTCGCCCGAGAGCGCAAGATCGTTCGACGCATGCGAATCCAAATTTGGGCCGGTACTCTTACTGGGTTCTTCATCGCGCTTTGTATCGGTGCTGCTTTTATCGCCGTATTCTACACCAAGTTGACTAATTTGTGGGCGAACACCGAAGCCCTTTGGGAGGGTATCTTCTCCCTCATCGCTTCGATCCTCATCTTCCTCATGGGTATCGCTTTCTTGAAAATGGATCGATCTCGAGTCAAGTGGCGGCTCAAGTTATCGGAAGCTTTCGATGACCATGCCAAGGTCGCGCTTCATACGGAAGAAGGTGCCGCTGCCCATGCGGCTGGAAAACGACGAGCACGAGGTGGTAAATGGGCGCTCTTCCTCTTGCCTTTCATCACCGTTCTCCGAGAAGGACTCGAATGTGTCGTCTTTGTCGGTGGAGTCTCACTCGGTCTTCCAGCCAAGTCCATCCCGATCCCCGTCGTCGTTGGATTGATTGCAGGTGGTATCATCGGTTGGGGAATCTACCGAACCGGTTCCACTTTTGCTCTTCATTGGTTTTTGGTCGTCTCTACCAGCATCCTCTTCCTCGTTGGAGCCGGTCTCTTCAGCAAAGCCGTCGGATTCCTCGAATACTATCAGTGAGTCCGGCTTCTTCCCGCTGTTGATTGTACATATTTGAGCCCTCGCTGACAAATTCTGTTTCTGTTCCACTTTACTTCTCGCTTCCTTTCCACCACTCTTTCTAGATTCACAACCGCCGTTGGAGCTGATGTTGGAGAGTCCGGCAACGGTCCGGGATCTTTCAAGGTAGCTGGAAACGTTTGGCATCTTCCGTGAGTGTCTACTCTTCTTGAAATCGTGTAACGAATTTTACAGTAGGCCGCGTACTTTTCAGTCATACTGATCGTGCCCGAAATACATTGCCCCCGATCTATCTTTCTTAACAGTTACGGAAACCCTGAAGTAGGAGCTCCTGGTACCAACGGAGGATGGCAGGTAAGTCTTTGTCTGCTCTCTCTCCGCTCTCGCACTCTTTTCCTGAAGTTAACGCTTTTTCGTTCTCTTGTATCTCCACAGGTCTTCAACGCTATCTTGGGATGGAACAACGAAGCCAACCTCGGTACGATCTTGGCCTACTGCTTCTACTGGATCGCTATCATCTTCGCTCTCGCTTACTACAAGTGGGCCGAAGGTAGACTAACTTTCTTCGGCCGAGGTTCTTCCGCTCATCGACGTCGACAGGAGAGACGTGAGCGAGGTGAGAAGGAGAACGCGTCATACCAAAGTGGCTCGATTGAGGAGACTGCTAGCGAAGAGTTTGTTGACAAGAAGGTGTCTCCCAGCAGGTCCTTGGCTGATCACCAGGTGCCGGTGACGGAGCTGAGGGGTTAATTTGGGTGATGACCAGAAGATGCGGATCTGACAAAAAGATGAAAACACAAATGACATTTATAACGAAAAACGAGAAGAACCAAAACGACAAAGGAAAGAGGAATGAAACCGAGAATCAGGTCGATTCGCAATGAAATTAGGGCAGAGGGGCGTTGTACGATGGCAGAGCCCACATAGTCAGTTGAGACATTCGTACGATGAAATATTAAACATAATATAGACAACAACCACAACCTGAATGAGAACGACAACTTCTGTGCTTGATAATACAACGTCTAATTTATCTATCTTCTGTGTTCTCTTCTGTTCTCTTCTAGACGCGGCTTCCACCCCCTCGCTGCGCTCACTTCATTCTTTGGGAACTCCCACGAACAGGGGCAACACTTTTGCGTTCAATCGCTTCGCGAAATATTTCCCGTACTTCAAACCGAGTGGTTTCCCGTCCCAACAGTCTTGCAGGTGGGTGATCTTTTCGTTCCCGTCCAGGTCGATAATGATGAGCGACTTGACGATCTGCAAACGATTAAGAGTTGGTTGCCATCAGTAATCGAAGTCAAGCGACGAGAAAGACAACAGAAGAAAGAGGAAAGGTGTCAAAGTCCTCCTGTAGGACTCACCTTCTTTACATGGAGTCCGGCGACAGTGTACTGCTGAGTCTGCTCATACTTGATCTGACCTGGCACTCCCGGTCCCCCCGTGTTCTCCAAGATCTTCATCTCCAACTGCTTAGACTCAGGAAACGCCTTTGGCATGCCAAACCACTGCGCTGACCATTCTTCACGGTTTTTACAATACGTTAATGGGTCTTCGAAGATCGCGTTGTCGTTCCATGAGCGGTCGAAGATGGCATTGGAAGGCCGAGAACAGAACAAGTCGGTGATGTCTTGGATGATTTGCTGGCGGCGAGGAGAAAGCTGGGGTTCGCCTGAGGAGGATGGGGGAGCAACACTGCCGTTGCCACTGCCGTTGACTGTGCGACTATCAGTAGGGGTGATCGAGATAGCCTCGGTGTCAACATCCATGGATTTCCCGTTTGAAGCCGCTTGCGCCGCAAGAATGGAGACACCCTTGGTCGGCTGATTCGCATTTGACGTGGGAACAGCCGGCGTGGAATCCGAATTACTATCCATCAAGGGATATCTTTGCATCTCGGTAGTTGAGATCGTATTGGCTTGGAGGTGTGACGCGTTTTCAATATGTTGATCGTCTACCGTCGCCCTCGCCTTACCCAAATTATCGAGGCTCCCCTCATTCGATCTGGGGTCAGACCATAGTGACGTCCTTGGTTTCATTCGTAAGGTTTGCATCGATCCCATCCGAATCAGTCTTCGAGGCTGACTCTCTCGAGCGTGACCGGATATCGTTCCTGCCGAGATATCTGCGCTCCTCCTTCTTGGTACCAAAGACATACTTCTCCTACCCAAGGAGGGTCGCGATCCATACCCACTTCCTTCTTCCTCCTTTAGTCTTTCGAGAATACTCTTATGCGGTTTCGACATCTCCTCCACGAAATACCTCTTCCGTTTCTCCAATGCTTCTTCTGTCTTCTTCCACGAATCGGCATCTTCAGTTAATTCTCTCTCGGACATAGGAACATTCGAGTGTGGAGCAGCGGAAAGAGAACGCAGTAAGGAGAAAGTAGGGATGTGAGGGATGAAATGGGAGCGATGGGTATGCGACATAGCCGTCGCGGGGGTTGTTTGGACGTGCTTCATTTGAAGATGATGCGAGGTTGGGCTATTAGTCTTGGTCGAACTCTTGGTCTTGGAACGGGGGAGTATGCGGTCAGAAGATGGAGACATTTGCTGTGGAGACGCAGACCGAACTTGTTGCGATGTTTCAGATGATGTTCTGTGACTCATCCTGAGAGACGTTGTTCGGATAGAGGTTCAATTGGTTCTTGTAAGAATGTTGAAATTGATCTTCCCGTGCGTGACGTTAGATTGTTTGAACCCGGACAGAACGTGATCGGACCATCCTCCGTGATGCCACCACTGGTTTTCAACGAGTTCGCTTCTTTTCAACAAGTTCCCGCTCGATTGTACCCGAAGGTCACGACGAAGATCACGACGAAGATCACGACGACGACGACGACGCCCATGATCTCCGTACACGTCGGGGATTGTTCCGATTGCCAGAGACCCCTTCCCTCCCCCGGGTAATTGTCAGTAATAATCGTCATTTTGACAGATACCGGGGGCCGGGGAGAGAGGGGGGGAGGTAATTCGTGATTGTCACAAACACACCGCGGAGTAGGGGAGCGCGGGTCATTGTGATGATAGTCATCATGAACCCCTTGGTTTCATTCATTGCAAGTGGGGTTCGCCACCTTGTATTGCTGATTCGTCCTTCTGTATCCCTCCCTTTTTGGTCCGTCTGTCTGTTTCAGTCGTCTCTTTGCATAAGCTTTCCTATATCTTGTGGAGCAACCATCGTTCAAGGTGTTAATGGCCGAGACCAGGCAAGCCCGTAACGGATGAAAGGAGATTTCGAGTCGAGCGTTGCGTGGCTGTATCCATATATATATGTGTGTGCGTGTGTGTGTGTGTATTTGAGACGGGATAAATATGAAACATGCAATACAAAAAAAATCTTGGCGAACCTTGAATGACACCTCTCTTCTCTTTTTGTTCTCCCTTTATCTCCCATTCCTCGGTCTGCCCTGGGCAAAACCTGCTAAAACAGCTTTCGTTTGCTTCTTTAGAGCGGTAGTTCTCGTCCAATCGGCCGTATGTCGCGTCGATTCAAGTTGATTCAATCTCATCCAGCTAGGAAACATCGATACTTGGTTAATTACCTTTTGGTGCCGTGCTCTCCCACACCCGATTCCCCGCGCCCACCCTTAATAAATCTCATCAAACGGTCTCGTGTCCTGGAAACAGCTATCCCAAACCTGATTAACCGCAACTTCTGCCATCTCCCGGTCTTTACACGATGGGTTCGCCATGACGGAGAGGATTGCCCGTCGTTTTACACAGGATTGATGCTGTTTTGAGAATGAGTAGAACCCCCGTCGGATCTCGCGGGTCCAACGACAGTCGCCGGAGAGGTTGGCTGCTCGGATCTGGAGAGGCGGAAGGGGATCAAGGAAGAGCGACGAGCGAGGAGAAGAGGAAGGCGGCGATGATAAGATTGGCAAGGAAAGGATGGAGCGAAGCGTTAGTGGCGAAATCAAACGAAAAGATGTTCGGAGCAGAGTCGAGATCCCAAATTAAATAAGCCAATGGCCAAACTCCACACTCACTTCCGAACAAGCATGATGTCTCAAATCATCCCACTTGACATCAAACCGACAATTATCAAAGGCATGTATCATCTCATGAACGAGAGTATCCTCCATGTGTTTTTTGTTCATCACACGATCTTGACAAATAAGGATACCATGTTGTGGTGAGAATCCGCCGGAGCGTGTTGGAGGGCAAGGGTGGCATTGGATGGAAGAGGATGTGAATGGGCATTTGGCCAGAGAGAGATGTTTGAGCATGAAGACGATGGATGGGCCTGGGTGTCGTGAGAAAGGGGGCGCAGAGAGAAACATACAGTTAGTGAGAACTGCAGCAGATCGGTAAAGATTTGAATCTGGCGCTCGTGGCATGTGGTAGGTTTAGGCGCAGAAGGTAATAAAGCTCGCTCGCTCCCACTCACTATTCTTCATCAAGTCATTTTTCCACTTCTCACACACGTTCCAATCATGTTCCATCTTTGAATTATCTAACCGCGCTTTTCGATCTTCCTGCTGTTCCGGTGTTAAGCCTAGACCTGTGATTTGGGCTAAGGAGGAACGCCATGATTCGAATGCGGAGTCAGGAGAGGTGGAGGTGTCGGGGCTTGAGCCTGAGGTGGTAGAGGGTGACAACGGTGCCGTTACCGATGATGGTGCTGGTGTTGATGATGGTGATGTGGACATTGTGAGAAGACTGTATTCCCTTCTTTCCTTGCCGCTGGTGTCTGGTTCTCTGTACTTGAAGTGCTCTATTAATCTAGCGTGTTTCTAATGAACCGAGTATGTATGGCTTATAAGGGAATGATGAAGAAGAAAAAAAATGACAGTGTTTGGCGTGTTTGGAGGTCGGATTGTGAAACGTTCGTGGGTTTATTCTATGGCTGCAGATCGATATAAAGAATCCGAATGCCTGAATTTGCGATCACGATCGGGAATTCTGCTGAACGAGCGTAAGTTGATGTGTGCTGTTAAAAGGCAGGCCCGGCTAGCGATTACGATTAACAGGGGCACAGGGTTTAAAAATGGGCAAAGGAGAGGGCAGAACACGGGTGGTCGGAATGCTGCATCGTGCCCTTCTCTTGCTTTCCCCAGAAATGATGGTTTGAATCAGATCGACCCCATCATCCTCGACTGAGTGTAAGTGTGAGGCGCGAGCGCGAGCGCGACAAAAGCCGGCGTGACGGTGATCACGTGATGTTGCACGGAGCTAGCTATAAGTCTACACTTCGTTCACGGCAAAACCAATGCTTATCTTGTCAAAGTACACTACAAGTTTACTACAGCGCACAAGATTCCTGCAAGTCATTGGGCAAGACATAAGATACGATCAGAAAGGGCAAGAGAATGGTCGTCGAGCTTGTTGCAGCTCTTCTTTTCCTCGAGTTATTTAGCTTTTCATCCCGAAAGGCTTGACATCTCCGTTTGTTTGCCTACAGTTTCAAGCTGATTGGAAGAGTACGAAAGGGAAAAGGAGGTTTGAGGGGGGGGGGGGGACAGACACTCTCTGACCATCGATTTTTTCAGTTGTTCCGTCGGTGGTTACCTCACTATTTGTGATATCTGTCGTTACTTCCACACGTTGCACCTCTTTGAGGGATTCAACTGGGGGTGAATAGGGTAAGGCAGAGGAAAGAGAGGAAAGTTGAGATCAGCGTCCAGTGTCATGTGATTAATTGAGTCTCTACATGCGATACATCCCCGACTCACTTTCGATCCCTCAGAACACTTCCACTTCTCGGCGAACGTTGGGAAACCAGCGAGTTGACCATTAGATCGATGGACGTTCGGCGAGTGGGGATCTGTTCGAATGCGCACGAGAGCGGATTCGGGTTTGATAAGTTGCGCCCAGACTCGAGAGCTGGAAATGAAGAAGAGTTGTTCTCTGATGTTAGGAAAACGGAAGGGAAGGCGACAAAGGGGAAGGGGGAATTGTGATATGGGGGAAGCAAAGCGATGATAAGGATCAAACGATTGTAAAGGAATTTTTGTCAGTTTTACGAATGGGAATTATTCTAGCATAAGATTCAAGGTATCTGCGGAACGGTGAGGAGGAATGCTCACTGAGTATAATCCAAACCCGGCATCTTCTCATGGATATCATCTCCCTTCTTCTCCATCGCCTTCTTCCAAGCATCATACGCGAAGGTGATCGCGGCATCGCCCAGGTCCTCTCCATTCGTCAAGTTCCCATTGATGTGCACTGGCTTCCCGTCAGGGCCCGGAATAGTGTACTGGCTATACGTCTTCGCGACGCACTGGGCTTTCTCGGTGAACTTCGCAACAGTCGAATTCGTCCACCAATCCCTAAGACGGCCGTGAGCGTCGTATTGAGATCCAGAGTTGTCGAAAGCGTGGCCGAGTTCGTGCGCTGCGACGGCGCCGAATGCACCGTATTGCAGCCAGAGTGGGTAGTCCGCGTGGAAGAATGGAGGTTGGAGAATACCAGCGGGGAAGACGATTTCGGAATCGGGGGGTGAGTAGTATGCTGTGAATTGTGGTGAGAAAGAGATATAAAAGAAACAGGAATGGAGATCAGTTCGTTTTAGCAATCGCAATCTGCTCCATCCCACTGATAGTAAAGCTCACTAACCGTTCACTAATTGCGGCTCCATCAGCCAGGTTCCCCTATCCCGAACTTTGCCAAGTGTCTGGCTGGTTCGGCTCACGGCCCATTGGCGAATTTCAAGAGTATTCGCGAAGAAATCGTCGTCGATCTTCAATCGAGAATACCAATTTCGGAGCGAGACAGGGGATGTGACGTCCGGTGTACTCGGGTATCCGATTTTGACGAACATATTGTCGGCTTTCTCAGCGGCCGCAGTAGCAGACTCCTTGTCCATCCAAGAAAGCGTTTTCAGTCGCCTCTTGAAGGCGTCTATGATATTGTAGATGACATCCTCGGCTTGTTCTTTGCTCGAACCGCCGAATGTGCGCGAGACAAACTCGGCACCACCGAGTAGACCGAGTCCGTCGACCGAATCGACCCAGGTCTGGCATTTCACTTGACGATCCTCCGGGGTTCCTTTCTTAATGCCACTCAGAACTTCCTGCAATCGACGAGTCGCTTTTCGGATCGAGGTCTCCGGGCCCAGCGAGGTACTATAAGTAATAGCCATCCGAGTCACAAAGTAAGCTGAGACGATGTGGTCCGGGGTATCTTTCAAGATGTCGCTCACGGACTCGAGGTAGGGAGGGTAGGTGACAACGATCTTTTCCGGGTGATTTCGAGGCGCGAACGTCGCGATGTACGAGGAGAGAGACATGAACGGTAATTTATCCTCCAATTGCTTAAATGTAAAAGGGTTATAGGCGAATTTGGGGTTCCCCAGGAACTCAGGGTCTGTACCAGCTCGCCAAAGCGCTCGTTCGAATTTGACGACTCGTTTCGCAAGTTCATAGATTCGATTCTTCTCTCGATCTTCCCGAGACTCGGCAGGAGGGAAAGGCAGACCCTTGCTGGGCATACTGGGCCATGGGAAGATAGGACCATTCGTCTTATCCTCCGAAGCATTGGAAAGTGCGTATAGGATCTGGGAGATCACCTGAGTGTAGACATCGACAATCGGTGCTTCTTCGTAGTAGCCTTTGGCAGGTAGGCCCCCCATCGTCTGATAGAAGAAGAGTCCTTGAACCTGCGGGTCGGGTCCACCGGCGTCGCCTTCGATGTCGAAACCAAGTAGAGCATCAATACCTCGAGAATGGCTGAAAGAAAGCGCCTCAGTCAGAGCCCGCTTCTTCTTCGGTGCGAAAGACGGAAGGTTGAATGTACTGGTGGATGACTCGGTAAATCCTGTCTTATCGGCATCTGTGAGAGGCGACGCATGCTTCTTCATGCGTTTCGATCCGTAGACGTCTTCGACATCATCGATACGGAGATGCTCCGGAATCTGATACGTGTCATCATTAAAAGCTCCTTCGAAATCAGCCATATCGTTCAGATCATCCTTTACGTCGTAAGAGCCGGGAACATTGAATGGGCCGAGGAGATCGACGAGAGTGTTGATCAAGGGCAAGAGCGGCTCAATACCGACTGAATTGACCTTGTCTTCATCCATACAAGATTGGTAGCCCTTCTGGAGCATTTTTAAGTTCGTCTTTGCGGCTTCTTTCTCCGCATCCGAGATGTTTTTCTTGTCAACGGGTAAAGTGCTTGTCCCTTCGAGAACATCAAGAATGACTTTCCTATTCTTGTCCTGAAGCTCATTGAAGGTTCCAAATCCACCTCGGTCAGCGGGGATAGAATGTGTCTTCATCCAACCTTGGTTTGCAAATAAGTAGAAATTATCACACGGATCGATGTCCTCGTCGAGTCCATGGAGAATATCAGAAGCGAGCATGACGCAGTCTCGAGTCAGGCAGGTCTTGGACTCATGGTGCGGCTTCCCAGTAGGCGACGGTAGAGGTTTACCATCACCAGGATAAGTGGCAGTACCGGTCGGATAAGGGTAGATGGTGTTAGTTACCGTCTCTGTTGGGGCAGGTCGATGTCGGATCTTGTCCAGTCGATGGGCCGTGCCGGCGAAGAGACCGATGAAAATCGATGAGATGAGAAGAAGAATGATAGCCAAGACCGCCAAGATCTTCTCCAAGGGAGAGAGCGATTTGATCCGGTCGAATAGAGGGGAGTCGTTGAAGTAAGAGGAATGCGGTTGGGATTCAGCGCCAGAGTCGAGAAGAGGAGCGTCCTCCTCATCAGTCGATGCCCGTGGATTGGACATCTTGGAGACGACGGGTTCCATAAATGATACCTGCCGGTTTAAAAGGGTTTTTGCTGTGACAACGTATCCAATCAAGCCTCAAGCACGGTAGAAGATGAATATGTATAGTTGGATGTAAGAAGATTGTACTTTTATGGCAACCATGAGGTAACGGACGATGTGTCGTCGTTGCTGAAACGAGATGGGTAAGAGTACCCCGCGCGTCCTTTGACCCATGCGTGCATGGTCTGGTCTGGCCCCCTTTGGGCCTGGCTTTGGCCCGCTTGGGGGCTGAGGATGACGCGAGCAATGGAGAAAGCCGAGAGCGTGACGTGACCGGGTAACGCCTAACACCGCGTTGGTAGGTAGGTTGGTAGGAAACAGGATCAGATCAATTTCAAACAAAGTGGTTGATGGTTGCTTCTGATAGGGATATTATATACTCGTCCGTACCTCTATCATATTGTGCCAATACGTGAGGTCTCATGCCCCATAGACTATCTGTCTTCATTCTGTAACATGCATGGGGTCTCCTTCACGAAGACGACACCTCCCATCGCATTTCACTGACATCCCTTCATCCCAGAATGTATTTCAAGAACTCGGGTTCTTCAGGTGCCAACGCCGGTCCTTTTGGCAATACTGTCTTTCCCGACCCGGTGTGAATTTCAAACGTCGTCCATTCAGCGTGAAGGTCGACTTTGGTTCCATCCGTTGACGATGTTAGATCTTCCCCTTCCCCGACGTCCCCTCGAATGACTTGTCGCTCACGCCTCCATTCGGACCACTCTTCCTCACTCGATCGGGTAGGAGTATCCGTTGATGATCGAGCACCTTGATTTTGACTCTGACTTTGAATTGCATGAGCGTTGTAACCCGGGTAGATCTTACCATCAAGACCCTTGAGCGTCGGAAGAACCTGGGCGACTCGTTGAACAACCTGTTGAGTCCACACCTGGTTGAGCGACCAACGTTTTTCGCGATCCGATTGCATCAGTCCCTCGATGATGGTGTACAGCTGAGGACTGATAGTATTCTGCGGTGAACCGACATTTTTTGCCATGTCCGCGTCGGCCAGAGAGGCAAATGTACTGGTGGAAGAGTAGGAGGTGCCTAGAATACAGGATTTGGCCGGACTAGGTCCAGCAAGTTGTTGTTGATGACCGGCAGTGAAAGGTGCCGGCGCCTGAAGATATTCCTGGACATCGCTGAAATCGTTGCCTCGGAGTTTCTGCCATGCGTCTCCATTGGATGGCAGTACGACGTTTGTGGCGATCTCCAACATGGTGATACCGAGAGCGAAAGAATCGGCAGCTTTGCTGAATATTCCATTCAGAATCTCGGGAGCGATATAATCTCGATCTCCTTCCTGAAGTGACTCTATCGAGTCAGACACAGACATCGGTTGAGACCCAAAGTTGTGAAACCCTTGGTCATCGATTGAAGACGGGCCGCGTCGAGAGGATAATCCGAAGTCTCCAACGAGTAAAGAGCCAGAATCCGTGATAAGGATGTTGGACGGTTTGAAATCGAGGTGGAGGATGCGAAGGGAATGTAAGTGGATAAGCCCACTTGACAACTCAGCCAAAACTTTCCAGCATCTCGCTTCATCGAGTCCTCCTTCGTCACTGATCGACTGGAGATACGTTGCAAGATCACCGCTTCCCGCTAAAGCTGTTCGGATGTGCAGTTGGTGGTTATCTTCCCAAGCGTCTTGGAAGTGAAGCACATGAGGATGCGGGTTCTTGGCAAGCGTCGTTAAGACCGCGACCTCTTCCAGTTGCTTTGCACGGTCCCTGGTTCCAAAGTACGGCTTACCACGCTTCACCGCCCAGACAGTGCCGGTGCTTCTCTCCTTGACTTTCCAAACAGTGCTAAATTCGCCATGTCCGATCGGTTCGATAACCAAGAATTCTCGCTCAAAGCGGGAAGATTTCTCTTTGCTCGGGTTGGGTGAAATCGAACTTCGACGACCACCGGCATGTGCTCCGAGCTTGTAAGCGGCTGAGAGCAGTGGATTCGATATTCTCGCAAGTGCCTTGCTGCGACTTGAAGAATGAAGACGGGAGAGGAGAGCGGATTTCTTCATCGGCGATTGAGGAGATAACGGAGATTCATTGGGCGCATTATCCCGAATCTTGGCAAACGGATACATCCTTTTGGAGGAAGGTGGTGAAGGAGTGATGGCTGACATCTCAAACTTATTCTGAGTGCTCCATCTGGGCTCTGGTCGAGTAGGCGTTTCCGGCTCCTCTTCGATATCCAGACTATTAGAGCTTGAGATGGTCGCATTGCTCCAATTTCCACTGATCGTTCTAGCCCATACGGCGCTACCTTTTCTGCGCAGACCCCGACTCTGAGTGGAAGGAACACTGGAAACCGAATTCGATTGAGCAAGCTTAAATCGCGGGGACGAAGCGCTTTCCGATTTGATCGGAGCCATATGTTGTGTCTCTGCTTGGGCTGCCTTCTCAACTTGAAGACTGGAAGTGCTTGAGGAATCTTGTTCGTCGTCAAATCGAAGAGGGTGCACTCGCTCATTCACCTCACTTGTTCTTATCCTTGGTAATGGTGGTCTACTTGGCACTTTAATCGGTGTATCAGGCATTCTTCCGTTGAATGATCGATTCGGGTCTATTTTGTGCTCCGAGACGACCGATCCACAGACGCTCATACAGGAGGAGGCATTTGAGGAGCTCGTCTTGCCTTTTCGCAAGAGTCCAGTGCTTGTGAAAGCTGCCGGACTGGGGCGTTCCATATCGAATGACTCAGAACGATGACTCTGGGGAATCTGGTCTGACATGTGTCGGGGGAGGTCAGGTCGCTTCAATAGCAACTGACCTTTGCGAGCTGGAGTTCGATCATCGGGAGAAGAGATGTGTTTGAACAGGCCAGGTCTTTTGGGAGCTTGTCTGAGTTTTGAAACGACATCGGGTAAAGCCGGTGAAGGCGCTCGAAGATGTTCTTCAGCTTTCTCACTAGTAACACTCCCATTTCGAGGCGACTTGGGCGGTTTCTTGTCGACGAACGTGAATGGGGAATAAGGGTCATAGGAGATAATTTTGCGTTTTCGCGACGCACTCGAGATGCCATCGTCGTTGCTGTCTGAAGGTGAGGATTTGAAGACGATAGGGTTTTGGGGTGATAGTCCAGGATTTTGGAAGGGAGATCGTAGCATCGTAGTGAAAGAATCGGATCGAAGAGGTGGGATGTCATCGTGAGGCCGTTTCTGCGAAGTTACGCTAGTTGGACTCAACCCACGGGACGCTGACGCGTTCGTGCTTCTCCACCTAGATGGATTGAACCGCAGATTCGGGCGCTTGAATGGCATCAGCGGACTCGTCGTTCCGTTCACATCGACTGATGATGTCGGAAGTGGCGATTGCAGAACCGATTGGAAGCGTTGTGAGCCCTGTTCGTCTGAGATAAATGGACTCTCGATAGGCAGGGGCAAAGGGGAAGAGTCCATGTACTTTCTCTGGGCCTCTGCCCATTCCGAGACCCTACTCCAGGAGATGTCCTCTAAACCAAACTCGGTGCCTTGGACCGTGTGAGCAGGCGTCTCAGCCCCGGTCTCCAAGTAGTGGTCCTCGCATTCGGCTTCGCCCTCGCCATCGCTCTTGCATACATTCGCTCTCTCTCGAAGCTGGTTCAGAGAAAGTGAGAAATTCTGAAATGTGGGTGGGATCGTGGAGAGTGTATCATAATGACCGACTTTGGAGAGATACGGACTCGGGCCGTGGAATGGGCTAGCGAGGCCCAGGCCAGGTGGGTGTTGTTCGTTTTCGTGTCTGAAATCATGCTCTTGCTCAGTACCATGCTGGCACTTCTGTTGTTGTGAGTATTGTAAATGCCCTTGCGATCGCGCTTGACACAGCTGTTGTAACTTTCGTTGCTGATGTGGTGTCTGTTGCTGCAGCTGATGTTGAAGTTGATGCTGATGCTGATGCTGATGCTGAAGATGATGCATCATCGGCGTGTCAAGTTCTTTCCCATTCTGCGCACCGAATTGACTTGTGTTCGGTGTGACCAAAGCGATCGGAAGTTGTTCGTCACCATTCCCTGTCGATCCCCCACCACTAACGAACTCAGGCGTCTTCATCGTCATCGCCATCATCGTCGCCATTGCCATCGTTGTCGTTGTCACTGTCGTCGTCGTTGAAGGGCGGGACAACATATTGATGCTAGTGTTAGGGGTCATGGCGATGGACAGCGGTCTAGGTCCGAGTCCGTGGAGGTGTAAGTGGCCTGAAGAGGCAGGGGTAGGAGAACAAGCAATACCTGTCCCAATGGATGAGGTGGACGATTCAGTCCGGATCCGGGTCATCGCGATTGAGGACACCGGTTGTTGGGACATGGATTGTGTTTGGGAGTGATAGAGGGGAAACGTAGAGCATGATCCGGTTGAAAATGGAAGTTGAGGGGACCGAGCGAGGGACAAAGAACATGCGAGTGGAGAAAGAGGTGAAAGTAACTGTTGGTTCGTCCGATCACGTTTTATATCATTCGAAGATGTTGGACGGCGTGCTCGAGGGATCGAGTTGAATGACGTCGACGATTTTCCGTGAAGTGGTTTAGAGGAAAAGGAAAGAACCTTGCTCTGTTGGGGTTTCGAGATTGAGAAATCCGATAACGTACGAGAAAGTCTTCGCATTCCCTCTGGGTCCCTATCTCTTGGATCCGTTTCCGCTTCTTCAACATCCCAGAGACTAAACGACGTCTTCTCCTGCTTTTGCGACTTGTAGTCTCGGCTTGAAGCGAAATGAAGATCGTACTCTAGGTAACCAGAGTCATCGACTTGATGATTCGCTTCAAACTCCATATCACCCTGGGAGTCTAGATCCATCTCCATCTCTGAATGCATGTCAACATCCGTACCTACTTCGTCCCCGCCCATATCTCTTCGAACCAAGTCTGACCTCTTCTCGTGGTCTTGCTGCCAGAACTGAGTATCTACGGAATCCTCTGTCGGAAACGGAAACGTCGGAGGCTGCTGATGGAGCATCATGATGACAGGCAGAGCAAGTGCGGTCAGGTCAGGTCGAGTCCCGCTGTGGGAGAAGGATCGTTGGACGATTGAATTGCGTTGATTGGGTTGAGTTGAGTTGAGTTGAGTTGAGTTGAGTCAATTCGTTTTCGGATATCCCTGGTCTTGGTTTCGTTTGTGCCTCTGTCCTTTTCCTTCTCTTCGCTTGTGAGGTCGCTTGATGCAACAAAGATCAGTCGGTGGGCTGGGAAGGACTCGATCTGAATCAACTTCACGTCCACCGGCTAAAGGGATCAATTCCTACGATGGACCGGAAGGGATAACCCTATTCGATGAAACCAAATCTCTTCTATATTTCACCGGATGCGCCTTGGGCCTTGGGCGTCGTTGTTGTCGTTGTGGTTTTGTCGAATGACCAAGCCGATTTAGATTGTCGTCCTCGTCATCATTTTGGATCGTCGTGATTTGTTCTGTGTTCTGTGCTGATCAACTGATGGACAGAAAGATACACAGTTCTGATTTCGAGAAAACCCCCTGAATCTTTATCAGGCAGAATCAAAGACGAACAGCTAGCTCGACACGAATATGATCTGCAACTGCTCCTGCTATCGCTATTGCTATTTGATAATGACATCAATCTAGCAGGAGACATGAGTGTCTTGAAAATGATAAAAGAACAGTCATGTAGATCCCGAAGCAAAACAAGGTTTTGCAACGATAACGCTGGAAAGTCCACGAGGTCGAGAGCGGTGAACAGAGCGGGCCGGGGGGGGGGGGGAGGGGGTGGATTAAGGTTCAGTGTATCCTGGTCCTGTGGTATGGGCAGACTAAGAGTACCCGAATCCGAAACCCATTGCATGACGAGATACAGTACAATAGGGATGCTGCGTTGACTGGACTGACCGTACAGGTATCACAAACAAACACCAATCATGGACTAATGGCATGGAATGTTCCTCCACGCATCGATAACAGGAGTGAGACGAGACGAGACGATACAGAAGGGGGGGGGAGGGGGGCGCGCGAAAGGGGGGGGGGGGGCCCCTTGTTGCTTTGTTTTGATAGCTGCTCCTGTGTTTGTTGT
>JANGFI010001471.1:0-16418 GCA_025758705.1 Goffeauzyma gilvescens
CAACATGGTTTCTTGGCGCAGTTGGCTAGCGCGTATGCTTAACATTGGCTTCTTTCGAAGCTTAACGTTTAGCGCATAAGGTCGGCGGTTCGACCCCGCCAGAAATCAGCTTCTTTTTGTCGTTGTTGCGTCTTTTACATCGATTTTAACTCAACTTGAGATAACTCTGTTCTGTTCTCGCTTTCTTCTTTTGCCAATATGTTACCTTGCATCTTACTTAGACAGGTATACAGAAGTCCCCGGGCAAGACGATATGTACCTTTTTCTTCTGCGACATCTATGTTTTTGGTTCTCCGGATGTATTAGGCTCCGACCCTCCAACCTAATCGGGACTGCGTCTCCCCTCGCTCCCCGCGTGACCTGAATGATTGCGTCATACCGAGATTCTCACAACTCTCATACTATCTACCCTCCTCATCAAACAACTTGATCTTTAACTGAAAATTATCATAACTTCCCTGTCCCCATCAACACTCCTCTCCTGACTCCACGGATCATATCCGATCGCAAACCGAACAATGTCTCTCCAACTATGCCCGCTGATAGGTATCATCAAATGGCCTCCAGCTCACCAGCTGTATCCTTCAAATCTCCTCTGACACCATTCCTTTCCTCTTCCACCCGGAAAATAACAGATCCTCCTCAACTCGAACTTGAACTCGATCTCTATCCCATCCTCTCACAACTTCGGATACACGTCGTCCCTATCAAACTCGAGTCGTCTATCACTTCGATCTACGCCCAGATCCATGCTCTTGGAGGCAAGGTCAGCCGTATTGAAGATTGCTCGTTCGCGATCACAGCTCTGAAGGGTCGCCCGAGATTGGAACGCGTACTAGGATCAAGATGGGTGGACGAGAAGAATATTTTATCCGCAAACTACCTCACGGACTTGTATGAAGCATGCGTAAAGCACAAGGCTGCCGCTTATCTGTCGAAAGAGGGGCAATTCGCTTCTCCCTGCGGTAAGGAAGACATTCAGGATAACAGTTTAGTGATCACACCTCCACCAAAGTTACCGAGCAGGGAGGGCTATCTGATACCAGGGACAGGGGCGAAACGAAGGCTTAGACCTACTCAAGCAGAGTCGGCAACACCAAGCGAACAAGGTGAGCTGCCAGACCTGGAACCGTGTCCCGAAGATATCGACCTCAGGGACATTCCAAAAAACGCCGTTCATCGATGTAGTCCGTTGATTTGCCCCAATCAGGATATTGTACGTCCCCTTTCTTCCGGTATCGCTACACATCCCTAAACGCCTTTCTCACGTTTCTTTCGATTTTCAACCACACCCCTCTTTACCCCTCCTCCTTCTAGATCGATGCTATCAGGCCAATTTTCCAGATGAGAGAATATGAATCACCCGACCAAAAGAACGCCAACATCTTAAGCTACAAGCGAAGCATGAGCATGCTGAAAGCTGTTCCCCGTCGTATCAAATCAGGTATAGAAGCAGAAAGATTAGTGAATGTGGGACCAAAGGTAGCTAAACGGATTGACGAGTATCTCAGAACCGGGCGGATAGAGGAAGCCGAAATGATCAAGGCGGATACGCGTTTTCAGACTTTGAATGTCTTTTCGACGGTGTTTACCGTTGGGACTCAAACGGCGGTGAGATTGTATGACAATTATGATTGTCGCACCTTGGAGGACCTCGCAGATTACTATACTGCTAGAGAATCGGCGAAGCGGGATCCGCAAACCAAGGAAGAAAGGAAAATCGAACTCGACACACAAGGGAGGCCACTGAAGCATCACAATAGAGAGGCTGACATACGACGGAAGACAGGGAGAATGAGTCAGACGGAGATTGTTAGGGAATGGCTCAGGATTCGAGATGAACTGGACTCCAAGTAAGCACAATACCACACAACATAGAATGAGGAAGGAGGGATTGACTGTCTTCACTTTATGCCAGAATCCCTCGCGACGAAGTGGAAGAGATCGGCCGTTGCGTGAAAGAGAACCTGGACGCACTACTTCCCGGGTGCGAGATGACGATCACCGGTGGCTACCGCCGCGGCAAGACTGAAAGTTATGATGTCGACCTTGTATTTCGCCCACCCGACGAAGTCCACAGTGCGGGTCTCTTGAAGGAATTGTATACAAGGCTTGTCGATTTAGGTGAGACCCTTGACATGTTATAACGATGGAAATTGACTGACGAAGTCACACAATACATAAAGGTATCATAACGCATGTCCTACGTAAGTAAATAAGTTGCAAGTCTACCAGGAACGGGGCTAACACTAAGGACTTCTGTAGGGATGTCGAAATCTACATACCAAAACAACTTTGACGGCCTCGATAAAGCGTTTGTCATCCTTCGCCTCCCGCCGAAACCAGGGAGCAAGCAGCCCAATCGTCATCGACGCGTAGACCTTATCTTTGCTCCCGAAGATAGATATCCCCAGGCGATCCTCGGGTGGTCGGGAAGCATGATGTTCGAGCGAGATCTAAGAAGGCATGCGAAGAATCTCGGAATGAAGTTTGGTTCGAGTGGCTTGAGTTATCGGAGTACCGGTGAGGAGATTCATCCCAAGACCGAGAGGGAGATCTTCAAGATCCTCGGATTGCGATACGTCCCTCCAAAATGGCGGAATGCAGATGGGTAGCACGTTTTGTTGCTTACCAACGTGGGTTTCTGTTCTCTTGGATTCCGGCATACCTTCGGCGGGTCACAATGTCGAGAAAACATAATGGCATTCGCCATGCTGTCAAATCTGCTTGAAACGTCTATTATTGCCGCTACTGATGTATTGGAATATGTGTGTCTATAATGATAAGGTGATGGTCTGAATCCGGCTGCTTCTATAAGGTTTCTATAGTGAACTCCGACGCAGTCACTCCCCACCAAGACTCTGGATTTGGCTTCCGTGTCTCTATCATGCGACCGGGCCACCAGCTTGGCTACCACCCCGTCCACCTCGACCTCCTCGGCCACCGCGAGCACCACCACGAGCGCCTCCACGGGCGCCTCCACGAGCACCGCCACCACCGTTCATGACCTGAGGCCGGCCGCCATTAGCACCCTCGCCTTGATTGACACCATTGCCGTTGTGCCTTCTAGGCTGACCCCCTCCCTGAATCTCTCGCACGACATTCAATCCCTGAACTCCCTTGAGACCCATCTTGCCGACAGTCTTTGCCATCAACGGCGGTGCCGGCCCATCTGCGGCCCCACCTCCGTATAACAGTGCGCTTTTCGCGTAGTAGTTCATTTGCGCGACCAACTCTGCGGTTGTCCATCGGAGGTTCTTGAGTTCACCCTTGTAGTACCCAAGGGCAGCCTGGTATGCCTGCGTCTTGACTTCATCGCTGACTTGGGAAAGAGCCGATGCGATCGTCCTGCGAGCTTCGTCGATCCGAAGTCCGTTACCGTTGTGCTGAGTCAACGGCAGGTCCCTCATTTCGCCTCTGTTCAAGAAGAAGGTCTCGTAGTTGGCGAGCACAAGGACTCCACGACCATTCGCACCAGCTCGACCAGTTCGTCCAATTCGATGGATGTACTGCTCCGGGCTGGCGGGTAACCCGACTTGGAAAACGGCGGTGACACCCGGGAAATCGACACCTCGGGCAGCGACATCGGAAGAGAACAGCACACCTCGAGGAGCACGCGCAAACTCTTCGGTTGCTTTCACCCGCTGAGATTGGGAGCGTCGGGAGTGGATTTCACCAACAACGAAAGGGGCATCGGCGCCACCGAGGATCTTTTGAAGGGCTTGCTTGACAGGTGCCTGTCGGAAGACTTCGGCAGCGAGACCAGCAGCACGAGCCGTTGGCGAGAAGACGATCACCTTTGCCGTCTTTGGGTTACGTTCCAGCTCCTCGAAGAGAAGAGCCAATGTCAACGGCAGCAGATCGCCCACATCTGCTGAGATATGCTGTTGAGGAACATGTGCGTGAGTGTTGGCTTCTTCTTCACTGAGAGTATTGATAAACTGCGCATTTGCGTTCAAAGTGGCGACTTCACGGATTCCAGGAGGGATCGTAGCACTGAACAGGAGAGCCTGTCGAGGAACCTGTCGAGGGTCTGGCAAGAACTTGGCGATCTTGGCCAACTCTTGTCGGAAACCCATATCCAGCATTCGGTCTGCCTCGTCGAGGATATACGTGTCCAACTGTGAGAACTGGGCGGCAACATGAGGTGAATTGGTCAGATGGTCAAGCAATCGTCCTGGTGTGGCCACCAGAATATCGCACCGCTTGCTGGCGAGGTTACGGGTCTCTGCAGACATGTTGGTGCCACCGACGACGTGCTGGACGCCAACTTGTCCACCGAGGTTCTTGAGCAACATGTTTGCCTCCTTCTCGATCTGGAGTGCCAACTCTCGGGTGGGTGACATGATCAAACAGCTGATCGGGGTAGCACCTTTCCCAGACTGTCGGTTCAAGCCCTTCTTCAACAACTTGTTGATTGACGGCAATAAGAAAGCAATGGTCTTTCCGGTTCCGGTCTTGGCCTGGGCGAGGACATCCACGCCACTGATTGCCGGTCCCAACGTAGCCGCTTGGACTTCACTCATGAGAGGGAATGGAACGGCGCTGA
The DNA here is from genome assembly GCA_025758705.1 of Goffeauzyma gilvescens. Lineage (NCBI taxonomy): Eukaryota > Fungi > Basidiomycota > Tremellomycetes > Filobasidiales > Filobasidiaceae > Goffeauzyma > Goffeauzyma gilvescens. Next base: position 4,550 of record JANGFI010001471.1, read on the forward strand.
GCAGTTGGGGATCGACTCGGTCGCTCAGGCTGTCGAATCTTACGGAGGAGAGATGAGTTGACACAGTTGCCTGCGGCGCAGCAAGCGCTGAGTCCTCGTTCACACCTTCCATTGCGGAACCATGGTTAGCGACGGTGGTGGTGGCGGGTGCACTCGGTCTACCACCTGCTGTCGGCCCAGATCGGTTTCCTCGGCGACTCTTCGGGTTCGGCTGGGATGCTCCTTGGGGGCGAGGGTGGGAGGGGGCTCTTTGTGACGACATCTTGAGGAAGTCTGGAGGTGGAGAGGGGGAAGAAGTGGGAGTGGACGAGGGGAACGGTTCGGTTTGGGAGAAAGCTTTTGGAATATTGGGTAGGTGGTGTTTTCTGCTTTTTTGGAAAGATAAGATAATTGATCTGAACATGGTGGACAAGCTTATCGAAGGAGATTGCCTAGGATCGACGATGCCACCCCGTTTGTATTCACTACTTTTATATCATTAGGTTACCAATAACTGGTTCCTGTTCGCGTTCCAACCCTGCGACGCCACTAGAAAGCCAAAAAAGGGGGGGGGGGGTTTGACTCTCCCTCCGCACGTTTGCCCCTGTGGTGATTCCCCCGTAGCGAAAAAATGATGTAAGAAAATAGCGCACATAAAATATTATCGCCTCCCCTTTTCTTCCAAAATATAAAATATGATAAAATGGATAAGTGATATCCATCTTTTACTCACGTGACCAATCCTATATTACGAGAGACCTGAAATTCCCCAAGACACGGTTCACTTGGTCAGAGCAGGAGCAGGTTCAGCAACTTCTTATTGGTGGCCATCTTCAATTCACTGTCAGTATACATTGGTACTGATGCGAAGATCTTCTGGAATCACAAGAAAAAAAAATCTGGGCCATAGGATCTGTCCAATATCTCCTCCTTTACACTGCACATCTCAGCCACGAAGTCTCCCCATGTCAGCACCATACGATTCCCCCTCAGCATCCTCATCTTCCAAGGCCGCAACAATGGACAATGGGAATGACAGCAAACCTTACTCCGGCGGTCCTTCTCGTGGTCAATCGTTCGGAAAGGATGGTAAAAAGAAATGGGGCGGCAAACCCAACGCTTCTAATGCCAACCCGAACCACAAGCGACGTCATAACCCCGCGCAAGACTCAGCAGGAGGCGGTGACCGTCTGCCCGGCGTGTCCAAGATCAAAGCCTCCATTCGTCAGACAACTCGACTGCTTGCTAAGGATACGCTGGAGCCGGGACTGAGAGTCCAAACGGAGAGACGGCTGGTCAGTTTGAAAGCGGACCTGGCGAAAGCAGAGAATGGGAAAGTTGAACAAAAGTACGGCAAGAAATACCACATGTTGAAGTTTTTTGGTAAGTGTCAGACTGGCAAAAATATGGGGTCTCGGGACCTCTAATACCTTGACCAAAAATTCTCCTTCTAAAGCGCTAGACACTCCATGGACTGACTCATGACCACATCTCCGGCCGTGACAACATCTGTCTCGCAGAACGCAAAAAGCTGATGCGGTTCATCAAGCGTGTGAAACGGGATCTTCAGGAAGTGGAAAAGTCAGCAGCAGCAGATGGCAAGAAGGCCAGGTTAGAACAAGAATTGGAGGATGCCAGGGTGATGCTAAATTATGTGGTCAATTTCCCGTGAGCATAATTGCACACACTGCTTTCGGTCCTCTACAGGAGTTTCTTGGTTGTATTTACTCATCCTATGCTCTTCCTCTTTCCTTTCTTGTCCTATGTGCACTTGTCCCCCACATTTCTCGTGGACAACGTGGTACTCCAGATACGCACAAAAATATATCGCTATCTTCCCAGCTGCGGAATCGGGCTCCCAGCAGCCTTCCGACAACGCGGATGAGGACGACGAAGAGGACTCTGACAATCATCGACTCGTCCTTCCACCTCTTCTGTCCTCGTCTGCGATCACAAACCCTCCCGCAGCAGACGACAAAACATCGGCACCTCGTCTGAAGATGCTGCTCACCATCCAAGCCCTGCTTCGAGCTGCAGTCGAAGAGGGAGTCGAAGAGAAGGAAGGTGTTCAGACCAAGCCAGAGGAGGCGGAGAAGAAGAAGGATAGGATCGTAAAGAAGATGGGAGGTGTTGTACCTGGCGTTGGGGAACAAGCATTGGAGAAGAAGGACAAGGTGGATATCGAGGAAGAAGATGACTTCTTCGGTGCCGAGTAGGGAGATACGTGGGGTATGGGGCCGCCTCCGGATTTTTCTGTATATATATCTGTTTTTCACGGGTCCCTTAGATATTCCCTCGATCCTCTTACAAGTGCACATTACAAAAAGAGATTTCACGCCGTTTTTGCGCATCGTCTCCGAATGAGCTAGAAATTCAATAATGCATACAACCGTTTTATTGTTATGCTACAGTGCAAACCAGGTCAGAACTGCGACCGATCGGCAAGTCGCCACTTCCTCATCGGTCCTGTCCATGACCAACCACGACCGGCGCCACCTTCCTCTCCTCCCAGTGGGGGCAAATCTGGTGGCCCGTCCTGGACGTCTCCACCGTCCATTTGCGGTCTCCGTCGCGGTGTCCTCGATCCCGTCTGTGTTGGCGCTGTACCTATACGTGCTGATCGTGCGGCCCTGTTTGCTTTCGGCCTCGATCTGCTTCCCATCGCTGCTGTACCCCTCGGATCATTGGTCGCAATGATCTCCTCATCCTCCCAGTCGTCTTCCGCAAACCCGCGTGTGTGCGTCTCAGGGGTCGGCAAGTTGATGCCGGCGCCGGATCCTTCGCCTCGTTCGACTTCATCTATATCAGCAATTTCACTGGGTCGACGGCGAGATGACGTTGCGGGGTTCCCGTCGTCATTGTCGGAATCATCGGAATCACGCAGTAATCTCTCGTTCCGAACACGTTCTCGGACTTCTCGCAGTCTTCGTTCACCCTCCGCGGCCTCTCTCATGCCAAAGCTACCCAACCCCCATCCGACATTCTCATCCGCGCCACCCAAGACATCCTGAATCACAAGTCCGTGGTCTGAGAATCCTTCTCTCCCTGGTCCGTCACCTGAAATATCGAGGTATACCTGAGAATCCCTGCGAGGTGTTGCCGTCCCCGACACTCCTGTCGCCCCTGTCGGACCTCCCGTCTTGAACGCTCTATTGCGCGCTTGGACACGCTTGATGACTTGCTCTTTCGTGGCTTCTTCGTGTCCTGATTGAAGGCGTCGGAACCAACGGAGAACAGAGTTGATTGGGACACCAAGAATACCAGAGACACTCTCAAGCGGGACGGAGGTGTCGTCACTCGAGGATTCAATTTCTCTCCTTAGATCGGCAGAGACGCCGTGTCGACCGGTCAGCGATCGGCGTGGCATGCCGTCCGGGTGGGAATCTAACGTCTCCTTCGCCTGGGCATCCGCATCGGGATTTTCAGAATGTCTTCTGTCAGCCAAGTCTCGGAGCTCAATCGACTCCTGTGCCGTCGGCACAAGATCTTCTTCTCCGGCAGTCCCGGTTCTCGTTCGTCGTCGCAGAGGGAATGTTGTCTTATTGGTGTTGAAAGTGATGGCGCTAAGAACGCCTTGAAGTGCCGTACTTGTTCCATCTCCTCGTGGTGCTCCTCGGACCTGTTGATTCCCCTTATCCTCAGCTTGCAATCTCCTCGTTCGTCTTGCTTGTTCCTTCAACCTTCTTTTCTCTTCTCGACGCAACATGTCTTCCACTTCACCAATACCCATCCCACTCCCTACCCACCACCAGAACCCCAACCAACTTTGCCAGAGCACGATCGCCCACAACATATTCTGTAACCAATTGATTCCGTCTTCTCTGATCTTGACAAAGTTTCCACCGGTACTGCAGACGGCCAATACGATCGCGCCAGCACCAAAGATGGCAGTGCCGCCGTCAAGTTGCCAAGCCCGGTTCCGATTCACGAGAAAACCCCAGATAATGACACTGATGCTGAACATGAGGAGCAGGGTTGAGTCGAAGATATTTCGGATGGCATCCCCGAGATCGATCGTCGTCCGGTTGGAGGATAGGTGGGTGAACGTAAGTGCAGAAGAAGCGAAAGCTAGGGGACCAAGTAGGAGAAGGATGAGCTTGACCTCGGTGGACGATGGAAAGAGAAGTGTGAGGAACTGGATATGAGTGAGTTGCACCAGGAGGTTGCAGACCATGCGCAAAAAAGCCCAGCCACCATTTTCAGCTGGTGTAGCTTGATCCGAAGGAATGTTGACCTGAATGTAATCGAGCATGTAGGGCCACGATTCAGCCGATGCCTCTTGTTTTTTCATGATCTTAACGATAGTCGCTATGGAGCTCGCGAACAGGGCGAGAATGCCCGATAATTGAAGACAGTAATTTGTCCTCGAGAGTGGCCAGTGATATTGCGTAGTGAAGAGAAGGTGGCAGAGTAGGACAGCGACCAAGGTCAACGTGATTCCCTCCGCTAATACCTGAATGGGGAGGGAATAGGCGAATGTGGGTCGATACTCGAGGTAAGGATCCGTGGCCAAGATTTTCGACATGTTGTAGTGGAATAAGGCGTGAGTGACCGGGCCTTCACTGGCAACATTCCTTGCAGCCAAGGAGGCAGAGTAGGCAGACGTCATGTCGGATGAGAGGGGAAATGCATGTCGGGTCCAATGCCAGCTGTAATAGTGCTCAATGGAAGAAAAAAGGCACCGCGCTGTCCGGACTTTCATCCAAAGATCCGTTATAGAAGGAAGGATGGGTTAGGAATCTCGATTTATGAAGGGGATGGATAGGCAAAGGAAGGCGTTGTACCAACCTTCAGGAGGAGGTGAGAGACCAACAAATGCAGTTTCGACGAGGTACTCGGATGCGGGTGACTCCCGTCATCATACTACGCGATCGGCGACGGAGGGAGAAAACGATAACGATAATCCGCGGTTTGTCTTTTTTTCCGGCCCTGGGGGGCGGGGAATCACTCGCCACTTCCTCCGCCACAGAACATTTATCCACCCCCCCCCCCACCCTTTACATATTCAAACTTCCTATTCAGAGCTAGGTTTCATCAGTTCCACTAGCCGTCATAGGTCTGCAGTAGCAAGTAAAGGGTGATTGAACCCGTGAGTGGTGGACAGCCTGAGATTCCATACCATCGGAGGGTATGCAGACTCCGTCCAGCACGTGCCACACCGGTCCAGCTATCCAGGTAATGTGCTTCAAAAGAGGAGTTGGGCAGGGGAGGGGGGAATGTCCTGCTGTGTGCTTCCTCCTCTTCAAAGGCTAATTTAACTCTGGTCTACCTTCAACGACAATCAGAACATGCATTGCTAAAATATCTGGGCTGGAGTTATGAGGACTGAATCACCCAACGAATCCATTCAACCATGCTTTATGTACACGGCGATCGTCAGGGGTTATGTGGACCTCCTTGTACTTGTATATCAACTGTAGATTAGAGCACCAGCGGGGTCAGTGTGTAGCCAACTGTTCGTTGTCGTTGTTGCGGCCATGAGACGTAGGCGACAACCCAGCTATGTGAGTGTGATTGAACGCGGCTCTGTCCCATCTGAGTCACGTGCACATGATCCCGGAAATTGTTGGCCAGAAACCGAGGAGAAGGGGGTAAAGAGCAGGGAGGCAAAGAAGCAAAGCACCCGTGAGAGCGAGGTGGAGATGTAAACTTGAAAATAATTTAATCATGTTGATTTATCACTCGGTACTCCTGACCAGGATCCCCTGATCGCGACAACACCTTTATCAAAAATCACCTCAGGGCTCTATATTAGACGAGCACAAAAACATACCCGTCACTACCACTTCCCATCACACTGGCTTCCCGTCTCATTCCCGCTTTCAAGATGGCGGCCTCATCCCCGAATCCACTGAAACGCAAGCTTCACGGCTATGAGTTTTACCGCTCCATCGGATCCCCTAGACATGTCATCGCACCCATGGTTGACCAGTCGGAGCTCGCTTGGCGACTCATGTCAAGACAACCAATTCCCCCACCGTCGTATCGCAACCCGGACGCAGCGTATAAACTTAGCGTGAAAGCACTTGATTTCTACAAATTTCTCGACACACACGCATCTTTGCAAGGCGAAGCCAGCTCAAGCAAAACTCCCTTAGGGGGAGCAGATCTGTGTTATACACCTATGATCCACGCCAAGACGTTCCTCGATTCGGCAGAACATAGCAAAATGAAGTACGTCGGCGAGGTCTTCAACCTGTCCGAAGGAGAGGAAGGATCGGGTGAAAAATTGGCCGGTCTGGATGTGTCAGACCGCACATTGTTCGTTCAGTTCTGCGCCAACGACCCGGAAACGCTTCTTGCAGCTGCTAAAGTGATCGAACATCAGTGTGACGCCGTCGATATCAACTTCGGATGCCCTCAAAATATCGCTCGTCGTGGAAAGTATGGTAGCTTCCTGCAAGACGAGTGGGATCTCATTTACAAACTCATCAACATCCTTCATCTGAATCTGAATATCCCCGTAACAGCGAAATTCCGCATTTTCCCCGATGTCAAGAAGACGATAGAGTACGCACTCATGATGGAATCTGCTGGAGCGAGCATCCTGACTTGCCACGGAAGGACCAGGGACATGAAAGGACAGTTGTCCGGCTTGGCCGATTGGCAGCAGATCAAAGCGGTGAAGGAAGCCGTGAAAATTCCCGTTTTCGCAAACGGTAACATCCTTTACAGAGAGGATGTGGATGAATGTATTCGACTCACCGGCTGTGACGGTGTCATGACCGCAGAGGGTAACCTTTCCAACCCGGCGATTTTGATACCTTCGGAATCCAGCCTCTCCCACCCCCCGGTCGACGTTATGGCCACCTATTACCTCGACATTGTCTGCCGCTTGAAGACTCTCACCGCAGGCTCAGCGATCAAAGCACATCTCTTCCGGATTCTTCGTCCCGCATTGGACAAGTATACCGATCTTCGAAATCGTCTGGGTTCCATGAACACATTTGATCTCTCGGTATTCCGAGATCTGATCTCGGAAGTCAGTCACCGGATTGCAGCTGATCAAGAGTCCGACCCAATCACGGTTTTCCCAATCCCAAAAAACAGCAACGGACTCAAAACCATCCCTTGTTGGGCCTCTCAGCCGTACGTCCGTGCCCCACCTGTTAAGATAATGACGGCCGAAGAAAAAGCACTGGCAACGGACGCAGCGACAAATGATGCGATCAATGGTACGACGGGAGAAGACAGAGTCATTGATGGTGCTCCTGAACAACCCGAATATATTCTCTGCAAGGTCGAAGGATGTCGAAACATCTCTGCTGCCCTCTGCCCGCGTAGTGCGTGCTTGGTCCATTGTCGAGCCGAGGGGATCCTAGATAATCAGAAAGCTAGTACGATGGAAGAAGCCCTGAAGCTGACGTACAGTGGGAAGTCTCACGGTGATGGCTGTGAGCCTCACGAGGAAAAAGACAGGATGAGAAAAGAACGCAAGGCCGAGCAAAGGATTTCCAAGTCTAAGCTGAGGGATGAAAGACGAGGTATCATTCGGGACAACAAGGCGGAACAGCAGCTGCAGCAGCAAGCTAGGAAGAAGCAGAAGCTGGCGAATGGGCTTGCCGCTGAGGTTTCGGTCTAGAATCCCGTGCCTTGCGTTCAGTGTATTCCGAGAAAATATCCGTTGTATTGCATTCTCTCTCGTAGTAACACACCATTAGACCCACACAACAAATTAGATTATAAGACGCATTCCCTTTTCCACACATACAAAACGAACTCCCAACCGTACAGTCTTCTCTGTCTCTTGTAAGTCCCGAGCGATCCTTTGCCGAGCACACAGTCCATTGGGATCCGGGAGTAGCTTCTCCTTGATATGAGTAATGTAGACGGGAAGACCTTGCAAGCTGTTGATAGCGAGCGAAGACATTGTCTCGAGTTCGGCATGTACTGCTGACGGACTCATATGTCCGAACAAGAGATGTTCAGGTCTTGAGCTGTCGTACGAGCATTCGATCTGTAAGAGACGGAAAGGATGCAACAAGTCTTAGCGAAATCTTGGAAATCGTTCCCGTACACTACTCACAAAGACTCCCTTCAATTTCCCCTGGTCCCAACGGTTCGCCGCTTCCTTCCACACCGCGCGATTATAGTCATCCTGTGGCAGAACCGTCGTATTGTCTTCCCGTTTGCTGCTGACATCTCCCCAGAATAACAGCTCGTTTCCGACGCCCGTATCACTGTCTCTAGTGCGGAAAAAGAACGCAGACGAATGACATGCGCCGGCCTCAGTGTAGCCATGGATGATCGGCATCTCCATAATCGATATTCCTGTACTGCCTGGCAGTCTCTGATATGTCGATGCTGGTGGTGTTCTGTCAAGACAGCAGTCAAAGCCTGGGTTTAACTGAGTGCAACGATCGGACGCCCTTTGCCAGATTAATTCTGCTCATCAAGGACTCACGCGCAGAATTGTATCCCCACGCCTGGAACCAAATGGTGAGCCTCCCTTGCACTTCCATCCAAACCGTCCACTTTCTCATTTGAGTGACCATTATCGTTTATATCTCCGTTCCCATTTCCATCCACTACATTTTCCCTTCTACTGCGGAAGATGTTGGCGAGATTCTCTGGAAATTTTGATAACGAAGATTTTCTCATGATCGATTTATCGGACATCAATCCCTCCGCTAGTGGTCTACTGTGATGTCCGGACACAGGGGATTCTTCGTAATGGTGACTCTCAGCGGACCAGCACCCGAGTTCAGGCCACGTTTCGCCATTGTACACCTTTTCGAGACCTTTCAAGGTGTGCATTGATGCATAGACCGATAATCTGCGGCCGAACGCATGCGTGTCGGGTACGGTCGTTGCTAGCGAAGATGCATCATCTGTGTCATGTTGATCGTCAGCGGGGCCCACAAGGGAGCCTGTCTGGATGATCATCGCGCATGTATGGTCCATGTGGGCATGTGAGACGACGTAGGAGCTGGAGTGTCACACGTGTAAGAATTGAAAGAATGAGTTCAGCAAGGGTGTTTGTCGTGTCGAACGTAGCCTATCCAAATTGAGCGAGCAGATGACACCTGCCACTCACGAGAGGTACTGGAATAAATATCCTGCCTTTAACACCGGTGTGGTCACACCTTTCGGCCATATCACATCGTCGAACAATCCCGCGTTCCCATTCTCTTGAATTGCTCCCAATGCCTGGTTCATCTGCCTCGCCAACTGAGCTTCGAGATCAAGTAACCTAATCGTCTGTTCTTCTTTCGCAATAATGTTTGACAAACAGCCAAGACCGGCACCACCTTCAAGAGAAATCCACCCGTTTTCCCATTTGGATTGATATGGCTTAAGCATGTATCCTGACACATCGGTCTCGAGCGGTCCTCCACCGGTGCCGAGGCATATTACCTCGAAGGTAGGACGTAATGGATCCATGCTTGCTATGGAGAGTCAAATGAATCGGGTCCTTGAGCAAGGCTGGACCTGCAGTTCAGTTGCAGAAGATAAGAAAAGTGGGGAAGAGGAGACTGTAGTGCCTTGAACTCGGAGGAAAAAAGGAGTTTCGAAGACGAGACGTGGGGTGGGTTTCCGGTTCAACTTAAAGCGAGTACCTGCCCTGTCTGCGAGCACACTTATAGATCGAACGTTTAAGGGAGAAGGAAGGGGAGATAAACACGTTCAGTCTGACAGACTGTAACTGCAATACATATATGTCGACGGCGGGAGTAGCGGACGATACCGCCAAGTCCGGATTGTTGTTGTTGCTAAGCTGCTGAGGGCGTTGTTCTTGAGCCGGATGATGCAGCTCCCGATTCAAACCGGAGATTCTTACAGACGGAGGGTCGCAGGACGATCCCGATTTGCGCGATGTAAGGGGCGGGTTGAGAGGAGACGGCCGATCTGTTCATCCGACGTTGACTGGTTTCAACGTGCTATATGATTGGATTATAGGTTCGCCGTTTCTACGATTCTCGAGTAGAACGCATCCCGATCCTTGGTGTTTGGATTAAGATCAAAAAAAATCAAAGCTCCAGATCGAACCTTTGCCGTTATTGCAGCATGTATCCATCATATGGTGAACCATTTACTCAGGGTGCCAAGCGAGTTGTTATCGTTGTTGCTGTTCCGGAGGGAAGTGCGCGGATGCTACGATCACAAGCGATTATTTGATCCCTTCAATGGGTAGAGCCGGGTAAAACGTGAGTGCGATGCTCGGTGGAATCGATAGAAGGCGCGTCCACCCCTAGTGTCTCGTTGTATTTCTTTTCCGCTTTCAATTGCGATTTTTGCTTTTGTTTTTACTTCTTCCCGTTTGACTACACATTGACTTGATTGATCATTGGTGATACGGCCTCGAATCTGCGTGCTTGCCCCGGCAGAGCTGTTGCGTGACTGCGATCTGATGAGATATGGTTAAGCCGCGTGATCGGAGTGGACGGACGGAACCAGAACTTGAAATTAAGTTCTCGGGCCAAGCCGAACCGAATGCCCTTCCCCCTTCCCCCTTCCACCGACCACCTACTTTTACCTACGCCTCAACCTTGTCAGCTACTTCAACCTTGTCAGCTACTGGAAGATGACGCAGCAGTCACCCATCTTGCAATAGGTGAGAGTGGAAAGTGAAACCTTTTCGTCTCTGATCTTCGCTTGGCATAATGGAAACTGAGACAGGAAAATCGGTGTCTAGAAGCCGGAGGTCATTGTCTCGCTTAATCAAGTCTGGTCCACTACCGGCGGACTTGGACCAGTCGAACAACAGTGACCGAAGTACAAGCAATGGGCAGCAGACTGTCGTATTTCCCGACATCAGCCCCGCAAACCCTGTCCCTTCTGTGCTCCAAAAGGATGGCACGAAGCAACACCTCGAATATCGGGATTCCTACAAAGCATCCGGGGTCGTACCGGAATTGGTTCGGGAGCAAGCGGCGAAACTTCCGACCCGCCATGTTTCCCTTGGATGCATGAAACATCACACGACGTGCCCCTCGACCTTCCTTTTCCCGTCAGATGTGTACCGGTATTTATCGCTACCGGCCTCGCATGGCGGAAAATAAACGGGGGGCAGGGGTATTTCAGGTGTTGCATCGAAATGCATCGCCGTGCGGATTGTGTGGAGGATGACTACAAAGAACCTGTTGCCTCGTTCCGGGTCGCTTGAACATGTGCGAGAGATAGTTGAACATGTTGTCGCCGGTTGAAATTTGGGTCCTCTCTTGGGTTGAATGCGTCGGAAGAACATTCAAGCATCTTTCAAACACGTCGGAGCGAAAGGGTTTAGCAGTGTCGGCCAAAGGAAGGCAACTCTGCAACAAAGGTGTGGACAGTATGACACGCTTTTTGGCAAGGGGCAAGAGATATGTTCCCTTGTTCGAGAGAGGGGCGAGGGAGCCTCTGAAACACCTCTTCTCAGCAGCTAAGGTGAAGAGAGAATCTAGAACTATGGTATATGATTGACCAAAAACCAGGTATCTCGAGCTGTGGACATCGACAAACTGGATCTGTAGTTTATCAACAGCATCATCATTCTGTAACAAATTCATATACGTATTGCAACAGGGTCAAGTGACAGCAAGTAAAAAGCTATATTGTCGTCATCCATAGTTGCCACTGCGGAAAAGAAGCTATCTTGCCTTGCCAGTCTTCCTAAATCCTGCTTCCATCCTTGGCTTGCTCCTCTGAGCCGAAAAAGAAAAACAACCCACCCGGCTCACCAACATGTCCATGCGACTTACCTACTACAAAGAAAAGGTGGTTGAAAATGCGAAAATAGCTCCGGATATGTCATCTATGCAACTCGATGGTGTGACAGAAGCAGACCTATTGAGAATACTATTCACTTTGACTAGTTTTGTCAACGCTGACCATCATCATTTATGACGACGAAAGGGTGATTGATATCACGTGAAAGGGGGGGGGGGCCTAGCGCGTCGGTTTAACTCCG
>JANGFI010001472.1:0-16504 GCA_025758705.1 Goffeauzyma gilvescens
CTCCCGTACTGTGAGATTCCCTCCATTCCCCCCCCCCTTTTCTTTGGAACCCAGCCTCTTTATTTCCCTCCCAGCTGTATGACCTCCCCTGATACGGGGTTACGAGATCTCAGCTGTTATGAAGTGTTACTCATGCCACTGCGTTCGAACCAATCCAAATTCAATTAATTAATCATGTTTTATTGATTTTGTCAATTATACGGGCCGGTGACAGTCCCGGGGCAGCGCGTGCGACGCGCTTACAGCGAGATCTGGGGAGGGGCGAGGGCCAAGGGGCTCGCGGAATCGGGAGGGGACGGGCCGCGGGGAAAACAGCGCTTCCAGGGCAGGAACCCCGATAGATGTAGATTGGTAATAAAATTTGCAATAGTCCAAGAATTGCCAAAAAAACAAAAACAAGACGAACAATAGAGACCCAGCCTACCTTTTCCACGGTGGACCAAACAGGCATGGGGTCATGTGGAGTACCTACCTCCTACGTTTCTCCCGGGGTTTCTGACATATGCCTGGAAAAACGAGTTGAAGACAAGCTATTCTGCATCCATCGCCATCCACAACTCATCACGCGCGGTTTTACATCTCGCCAAACAGCCATATACCCACTCATTCCTCTTGATTTCCAGCGTTAAAGTGAGTTACATCAGAGAATCTTCCGTCTGAAGGCTTTCGGTGACTTTCCAGAAGTCAAGCACACGACGCACAACAATAAACTGACTGAAAGTCCCCGTTCTGCGGCGTTCCCTGTTTTTCTGCGTTTTAGCCTTGCTGTGAATTTTCACCTCAGCTGCCTCGCTTAGAAAGACCCTTTTGCTCGGCGACTTTTTGCCCTCTCGCGTTTCGCCCACTTTTTTTTCAGCCTACCTCGGTAACTTTCCCTTTCTTTCAGCTCATTCGAAACCGCCGTCCTTCAGCTGTTATCTTTTTTGATCTTGGGCTGTTTCCATTCGTAATCGGACGAATCGAATAGGTAAGTCCTCGCTGGCCCATCTCCTTCTCCATATCCCACCCCTTGCGCCTCAAGCCTCCTCCCTTCGCTTCCCTTGCGTACCACTCTTGTCGATCAATCCTCTCCGAGACCCATACTTCTTACCCCTTACCCCACCCCACCTCCTGTCCCCCACATCACTGGCTTATCCGGAGCACCACATCTAACCCGGTGCGATCTATGCATTACAGTTGACCCGAGGGATAGCTGGCGAACTCCTGGCTTGTTCTTCAAGAGGTACAGCGCCAACCTAGATCGCATCGCATCAAAATCAAGTCCACGCTATTGGACTGTCGGTCGCCTGCCACCCTTCTTGGGCACCTACCGGGCGTCGTCAAGTTTGGCCTTAGCGGGTTAGGAAAGGACAGATCAAAAAGAGCATATATACTGGCCTAATTTCGATATAAAAATTAAGATTTGGACGTCTTGGTGACTCTTTCCCCTCCGATTCTATACCCTCAATAACGTTCCGACTCAGGGCCATCGACATACACTATACCCATATCCTCCCTTCCTCTTAACAGTGAGAGGATACCGATCAATTATCAGCAACTTCATCCTTTCCTTCCGTTCCGGTAAATACATATCAGCCCCGCTGCCCACCATGTCTTCGTCACTTGACGAACACGAAAAGACGAAAGACCACTCAGCATGGATCGGTACCCAGCTCGAGGCCGACGCCATGGCGGCGACGCAGAAGGAGAAGAACATGACGTTGATGGAAGGACTGAGGACATATCCTAAGGCATGTCTGTGGAGCATGCTCATCTCCAGTTGTATTATCATGGAGGGTTACGATGTTGTGCTCATCAACGGTCTTTGTGAGTGGAGGCATTGCTAGGTAGAATGCGTGGCTGCCGGCACTGATACTCCATCCCCTCTGTTTTCGTTCTGCAGACGCCTTCCCACAATTCGTAAAAAGGTATGGTGAACTGCAACCGGATGGCAAATATGTCATCTCAGCAGCATGGCAAGCTGGTCTCTCCAATGTGAGTCTCGTGGGTTTGTCCGACAGGGATGATATCGAGGCTGATTCCTTTCTTTTCACTCGCCCAGGGTTACAACGTTGGTGAAGTCATCGGTCTGTTCATCATCGGTGCCATGATCGATCGTATCGGTTATCGGAAATCTATCCTCTTTTTCCTCATCTGGACCGCCGCCTTCATCACACTCAATTTTACCGCCCAATCTCTCATTCAACTTCAAATCGCCGCCGTCCTTCTTGGTATCGGTTACGGTGCTTTTCAAACCTCCGTGATCTCGTACGCTGCCGATGTCGCGCCGATCGCTCTCCGAGGTTACCTAACCATCTGGGTCAACTCATGTTGGGGTATCGGTCAGCTTGTTGGTGTTGGGGTCATCAAATCGTTGCTTGGTCGAGAGGATCAATGGGCTTACCGAATCCCCTATGCGGTTCAATGGGTCTGGATTCCAGGATTGGTCATTGGTCTCATCTTTGCTCCCGAGAGTCCTTGGTGGAACATCCGAAAAGGTCGATACGACGATGCTCGGAAGAGTTTGCTCAAGTTGACAACCCAGCACGGCGACTTCAACCCGGACGAGACACTTGCCATGATGAAACAGACGGTCATGGTCGAAGAAAAGCTTACAGCTGGTGCATCATGGCTCGACTGTTTCAAAGGTGTCGACTTGCGACGAACCGAGATTATTGTCATGGCTTGGTCGTCTCAAAATTTGCTCGGGAACGCTTTTACTGGTTACAGCACTTACTTTTTCGAACAAGCCGGAGTTTCGACTGCGAATTCATATTCGTTCGCTCTTGGTCAGTACTCGATCAATGTTGTCGGCGTCTTGGGAGCATGGGCGCTCATGTCATGGGGAATCGGTCGACGAACACTCTTCCTCTGCGGTGCTTGCGGTCTCTGCGTCATTCTTCTAATCATCGGTTTCCTCTCGCTCGTTCCTGCCGCCAATTACCAAGGAGCCGCGTACGGAGCGGCAGGTTGCATGCTTGCTTGGTCCGTTGTGTACCAACTCACCGTTGGCTCCATCGTATACTCGCTCGTCAGTGAACTTTCATCTCGAAGACTGGCAGTCAAGACAGTCGTCATTGGCCGAATCTGTTACAACATCGTCGGCATCATCACCTCGGTCCTTACGCCTTACATGTTGAACAAGACTGCATGGAACTGGAACCTTAAGGTCGGATTCTGGTGGTGAGTGCAATACATTCATCTGTTCTCAAAATTGCGATAGAACAGTAAACTGACCCCTCGCATTCTCTTCCATGATTGTCATTGTTCTGTTCTACCAGGGGCGGTATTTCCGTTATCGTCATTGTCTGGGCTTATTTCCGCCTGCCCGAACCCACCGGTCGATCTTACCTCGAGCTTGACTTGCTGTTCGAACACAAGGTCCCCGCACGCAAATTCTCCAGCACTGACATCAACGCGTTCGGTGATGAGCTCTCAAGGCGTGCAGCTGCAGATGCTGCACTCAAACAAGGTGAATCTCCTGAAGATATTTTGGATTCAGCTGAGAAGGCTCAGACGGAACATGTTGAGAAGGCATGAGCCGCATGTCATTAGGAAGTGTGATGTGACCCCCCTGTACGCAGCAACAAGGAAGGGGGGGGGGGGGTTCGGTGTTGTGCTACTACGTTGTCTTTGAAGATACCTGACGGAAACGGACCTTTCGCCAGAAAAGGTCATGATTAGCTCATTTGTATTTCTCCTTGCCTTGATTCTCCTGTGTGTGCTTCCACATTATTTGTTTTTGTTTACTGGGTCATTGCAATTATATTATACCCATAGGATACCAAATACAGCACGCGAATGCGGACGAGCCCGTGAAAGAATTACAAGATCCATTCCAGGCTGCCGACGACATCGAAGTGAAAGAGGGAAGGTTGGCCAGTACAAGATGACCCTCAAGACGGACTTTCCAAGAAACCATATTTGTATTCATTAATGACACGACACATACCACGTCTCATTGTAGCCCAACTAAATTAACAAAGATAAGGAAATATTTCCACGATGAGAACTGCCCGCCCTAGAGGGCATCTCACAACAACATCATGCCTTCACACGACTGTTCCCCCGAACCGCCCCCCGCCAGATGCTCAATCGCAGCAGCGCCTTTCCCTGCGTCCTTAATCCCCAAATTCCCTTTATGGAAAGATGGAGGTGGGTGGGGTGGAGGGCAGCACTGACCTGCAAGTCGGGGATGCATTCACCTGTGCGCATCTCATGACATATGGCGGCGGAAGCAAAACGAGAAACTTGAATGCAGGCTCGCTAGCTGCAACTTCGACAAGGTAAACAAAAACGACATTAGGTTAAGATGAGGCCACACATGAAAGAGACACAAAATCACTGGGATGACGACAGGCGAAAAAGCGAAAAAGCGAAAAATCCACGAACGCAAGGCGAAACCCTGCGAAACCCCATGTTGGAGAAGCAGGAGGGGAGTAGAATAGAGATCGGGAAAATGACACTAGGGAAAAAGTTTTCGACGAGAGAGAGCAGAAGTTAACGCAATGCCTGAAGCCCCACCGCCGCTCTTACGGCGTCGTTTTTACGTCCCGCAGCAACATTTCACGTAACCGGGGGGGATTCAGGGCGGGTTGGACCGCGGGGGGGGGGGGGGAGAGGCCCTGAACCACAGGGCAAGTTCTCCAGAATTGGGGAGGGAATTGAAGAGAGGGGGGGCGGGGGGGAATAATTTGATGGGAGGGTGGGAGGAGATTGGGGTGGGGCATGGGAGGAGGGCGCGGGGAGTTACTCCGCGTTTCATGTGGCAAAACCCTCCCTCGAATAGGAGGCGTCCGCGGGGACTTCTTTGCTCTTCCACCATGTAATGGCGCTGGCGCTGACGCCTGTTTCTGTTAGCTGTTTGCTTCTTGGTCCTCTTGTGCCTGCCACTACTAACCTCTTCAACCACCAACACTCGCTCACACCTACCTCCTGCTCGTCTATTGCCGCCATTTCGATCACCAACGGCACGGTCCCACTCTGAGTGATACTAAAAACGAAAACAAACCCACACTCTACGTAAAATGCACCAAATCGAGCGATCGCCTGGAAAAAAGAAGAAAGGAATTGGATGATCGACAACATACCATTAGCTGCATACCCATCTTCATTTGATTAGGGTTTAGCGCGTGTTGGGTGGGGCATATCGCGTACTGCTTGAAGAAAGGAAGAGAAAGTTGTGTGTTGACACCACGTTCTCTCGCTACCAATAGTCAATTAGAAAGACGACTCACCGACCACTGACCAACGACCAACGACCGACGACCGAAGAACAACGACGGATCTCCGGCCAATCTCCGACCCATCGCTGAGCCTTCCATTCCCGCTGCCCCTTTCTCATTCGTGCAATCCAGTCCGATCGCGCGCCGATCCATCCCCATCTTCGCCACTGGCTCATCGGAAGAGAGACCGCTTGGGATCGTTTGTTTGCCTTGATCTTTCCGTCTTGTACCCTATTCTCTCAGTCGGAACCTCCTCCCGCCTAGATCTATCTGAAACGGTCCCTTCTTATCACTTGCTCTTGAAACGGCCTTTCCGCCCGTTTCCCCTCACACCACCTCGACGAACAGTTACCCCCTCCCCTTCGGACGACGATTGCTTGGTGGTTCTTCTGACAAGTTTGGCTCGGGTTTACGCCGATCGAGAGCAGACAAGGGAAGGGATCTTGGACGAGGAAGTCGAGTGCCGCCGTTCCCTTTGGTATTCCAAGAAAAGAGAAGAAGACCGCCCGCTCAAGTAAGCTCGATAGGGGGCTTCCTTTGGTCGACTTCGAGAAGCAAGGGACGGCGACGACGACCACAACGACGCCAGAGAGAACGAAAAGGAGGGACGAAAAAGAAAGTAAGGAAAGGGAGGAAATACGAGAAATCAGGGGATAAAGAGACAAGAAGCGTTGAAAGAATACTCGCGAACGGAACAGGGCGTCAGTCTCAAAGGCGGTAGAGGCGGGCGCGAACGACGAGAAACCCGACGATCACAACAAACCGATTTTGAAAGAGACGAGAAGGCGAAAAAGGGTTAAATCCAGAAGGATAAGGAGGGAAAAGGAAGGTACACCGTGAAAGAAGGACGACCTACAAAGTGAGAGTCTAAACGCGTAAAGGAGGGAACAACGCGGCACGCACATCAACAAAAGACAAACCAAAACAACTTTTCTCCTCTCCTTCTCTCTTTCCCCTCCCCCTTCCTCTCTGCATCACTGTCCTCCTCCTTTTACCCCTTCTTTTTGCACATAAGGCCATTTCAAAACAGAAAATCACATCACGTCCCCTCATAACCTCCCAATCCCCTTTCCAATCCCCCCCCCCCCTTGTTGCCCGTGTCCACGCGATCAAACCCATCAATCTCTCATAGACTTCGACTTTGAGCGATATCAACGTCATACAGGCAGCCCCGGTCCCGGTGTTGACTTCTCTGTGGGAGACCAGACCATCATCATCTTCCTTGCCAGTTCAACATAACCGCACCTTGCCGCCGGCTCCCTCGTCTCCCCGAGTCCCTCTGTTCCTCCCCATCCGCGTACTGAAAACCCTACCTCGCGATACGAAGGATGGAATATTCCCGTCGCGTCCTTTTGACTATCGATTGAACTCGATTCCTCATTCTCCAGTGATTGATTTCATAGATATTCCCCTTTGTTGTGGGTTATCACGAATACGCGAATACGAAGCAAGAAAAAATACGGACTCGGAGACCCACACCAAGTACTTGAAGTAAATAAAAACCAAACATCCTCAACACAAGATAGATTGAGGTCACTTCTGCCAATTTCGCGCTTGCGTCGACCTCACCCCACACCCATTCCCAACCCTCCTATCCCAAAGAAAACGTCCCCCATAAGAATATCAAGCGTCTGGGGGAACATCGAAAATGGATCCCACACCCGACCTATCACCCACAACCTCCCTCGACATGGATTCGTCGCCTTTCCGTCGTGACGATTCTGCCTCTGCGTCTGGCTCTAAGTCCGGCGGCGTGGCTCCGCCTCTTCAGACCCAGATGGCACCTCGACCGACGTCGATGCTTTCAGACCAGACGTCTGGAGGGTCCGCGCTGGCTTCTCCTATATGCTATATCCCCCCTGAAGAAGAAGACGAAACCGACGACCAGGGTGATAACGCAGATGAAGATGAATTCCATGACGCCGGCCCACAATCTCACAATGACTCGCCCGCATTACCCGACAGTGGGACCCAAGGTCTCGTCAACAAGTTTAGAATGAGTTTAAATGGTGGTGCAGTTGCCGACAATGGGGGTGGTGGTGCCGGTGCCGGTGTCGAGCCTCGTGGAGGCCAACCACAGTTCTCGATCTACGACCTTCCGGACCCCAACACGTTTGGCGAGCCCCGATTGAGTTATGGCACGTCATGCAACAGCGCAAGAACGTCTGATGTCATTCGAGAGTACAACGATGAAGGGCAAGAAGTTACGGTACGTATACGTCAGTCGTCAAATGGGACCATGGATCAGTATGGAATTTCATCGAATGGCTTCGACGAGTTTCCGCCGAACACGATTCAAAGGACGAGAAGTGGAAGCGACGGGAGGAAAAGACAGAGGATGCCGAGGGGGTATAGCATCGCACAGCCCGAACCTCAACAAACGCCGTCCCATATGCCACGGCCACCAACACCACCACGTCCACAATCTCAATTACAATCACAAGAGCAAGCTCTCTCTCAGAATCAGATTCAATTCTCCGAACCACGATCCTCCTCCTCCAGCACAGCCACAACGCCGCCACTTCGTAAACGCCTGTCAAGACCCATGTTAACCGACGAGTACATCCGTCGAGCGATGACTCCTGAACCTCTCGCACTCGTCGGCGATGTCTCCGTCGAAGGTTTCCCACAGCACTTTGATCCATCACTAACAGAGACGGGACCGGCCTATCAACACAACCACGACGTCCGAGCCGAGATGAGTCGATTTCGCTCTCTCTCCCGCTCAGACACGATCTCCTCCCAATCTTCAAGTAACGGTGCCGTCTCATCGCGGTTCGAGTTCGATCATCTCAAACAACCGTCCTTGCTCTCACGTTCCAACTCGGGTCATTATCCACATGACGATTCACATTATCGATATGATGGCTCTTCGGATTCAGTAGACCAAGAATCAGGTGCCTCGTTCTCGAGATCAGGCTCAGTCAGCTCTGAAGTACGTCAATACCGAGACAATTTCGAGTTTCACTATGGAAACAGTGGTAGCGGTAGTGGTGTAGGCAGGAGATCAGGAGCAACCGGCACAGGTCTTTCCAGTTATGCCTCTGAGAACGATACAGATGCCGGCTTGGACACTTCAAGACCCCACTCCACTGGATTCAACGATGAAGTTGTCACTCGCGAAATCGACCAGACGACCGTGGCCAGATGGGGTGGAGTTAAGAGCTTAATCGAGAGGTTGAAAACCGAGATACAGGGACAGTACGATGGAGGCGTTTTGGAAGATCTAGGGGGTGCAACTCATATATATCTTCCCGAACTCGGCAATGAATCTGAACATCTCCCATCCCTCCTCGAAACCCTCCTTCCCGTCGTTTGCACCACTCTTGTTTCTCTCAACGTCTCAAACAATCACTTGGGAGCGCTACCAATGGTCCTTCGCATGTGCCATAACCTCGAACATCTCGATATCTCCGGAAACCCCATCAACTTCCTTCCCTTCTGGATCGGTCACCTCAGCAATCTCAAGCGGTTGATCGTTGATAATTGCGGTCTCAAGGCATTGCCGAACGACCTCGTCAATGCAAGATATCTAACCACGATCCTCGCTCGGAATAACCGGCTCATCAGCTTACCTTCCTGGCTCTCTCAGCTGAGTCGTCTCGAAACTTTGCTCGTGGATGGAAACCAATTTGCCGGACCTTGGGCCACTTTGGTAGACGCCATCTCGACACGAATCAAAGACGATATTCCACCAGTCCCTCCAGTCCCTCACGCTTACGCCTCCAGTCCCAAATCTGCGCTTAAACGGTTGGATGGTCCTCCTTCAACTTCCCCATATGGCACCATGAGGCCATCACCTCAGCGAGCTCGATCTGCCACTGCTGGTCCCATGACACTGAGTCAGTACCAGATAGTACCACCCGCCGCTGCCGTAAGCTCCGACGCTCTTCCAACTCCCACTGTCGACAACGCATTCCCATTGTCTGCACCTATAGAAGCCGTCGAACAGCCGACGATCGCCCCACCAACCCCGACAGCCCCGGTGGCTTCCGCAGCACCCTCGAAGGCGGCTCGCCCTGCACAGCCAGATGCTAAACCATACTTGGCAGGTCGAGGGTCGACCCGAAAAGCCATCCGTCGAATGCGAAGTGCAGGAGCGCTCTTGGGTATCCGTGCCATTCCCGAGGGCAAGTCAATCAACTCTGTCTCGGGTGATTCACTACCTCCATCCCCGCCTGTCACAGTTGTTCAACCTCGATTCGCGAGTGCAGGAGCTCGGTCCACGACGGCTATGTCAAACTACCACGATCCCACTCCAGAAAGTGACACCGAGGACGAGGTAGCACATCGCAATAACCCTACCGTTACGGGCGTCGTCGCTCCAGAACAGAAACCGGACAAGCCACGCAAATGGGGTTTCCTCAAAAAGATGAGCATGAGCAAGCTACGAGGAGTCAATACCATCTCAGGCCCACGTCCACCTATGCCTGCGACGAATTCACTATCTGAATACGTACGCCGAGAAGCGGGTGTTCGTCCATCTTTACCTCACAACTCCGTCTCTGCTATGATTTTGCCGACTTCAAAGACAATAGCTAGCCCCCTTGCAGATGTAATTATCTCGCGCGAGTTGATCCCGACGCCCGTTTTTGCGCCGAGCCCGAAAGCGTCCAACGACTTGCCACTCACTAGCTCTCCTGAAACGGAGGATCCTCCCTCGCTTGACATCTCGATACCCTCGGCATCCCCATTCATGCCAACAATAATGATGCCGAGCCAGGCCCCCCCTTCGACTTTGAGACCGACGTCTTCCGCCTCCGTCGAGGTCAGTCTGTCCAATCGGGTACCTTCTTCCTCCTCATTTGCCTGCAACAGCTATCCCGAGCGTAATCGATCTTACCAAGTCGGGCTACGCTCCATTATGTCCTACCTTAGGGATCTTCACGATCTCTCTCTGCCAGTGCCGAACATCATCGGTGGAGCAGAAATCGTTCATTCTGAATCCATTGGCGGGAGTACCTCGCTCTCTGGCAGTATCGACCCGCGATCAGGCTCACCCTCGCCTTACACTAGCAGCCAGGCTCGACCGTCGACTTTAGGTAGATCACGGCGCACTACTGGAGACAGCGGTCGCGAAAGACAAGACCGACCGGAAACCGAATCTCTCGTATCATCTTCAAGCAGACCCAGCTCTCGTCGTGAGTCTGTGGCCAAGGGGGCAGTGGTGGAAGAGGATGGGAAGAAAAAGTACAAGGACGACTCGGGTACGAGAACGAACGTGATCAAGCACATCGTCGATACCGAGCAGACGTACTGTCGAGGTCTTCGGGACCTGATCGAGATCTATGTGAAACCGGCTTCAGCTCCCTCGGGTACCAAAGGGGAGACGGTCGTACCAGCTGCTGAGCGAAAGATCGTGTTCGGTGGGATCGAGGGGATCTTGCGATTCCATTTGGATAGCTTTTTGCCTGCTCTCGAGGCTGCCGCCAAGGAGTTGATACAGATGGGTGACGATCCGGAAGGTAATCGATCCAAGCAGAGCGCAAGGAAAGTTGGAGAGGTCTTTCGGATGTACCATCCGTTCATGCGGCAATATTCAGCTTACATCAATAACTTTGATTACGCTCTAACAAGGTTAATGACCTGGACGAGCTCGGACAAGCTCGGCAGTCTCGCGAGCAACGCATCCACCGCCACCTCGCCCGCAGTTAGCGTCACCTCGGTTGCGACGACCAACATTGGTCTCGGGATGGCTTCAAGCACTCCACCGATGTCTCCGCTGTTAGGAAACGGTACTAATGGATCGACATTGACTCCTTCCCAGCGAAAGCGGATCAAGACGTATCTACAGGTTTGCAGAGCCCATCCGAAGCACACGCAGATCAATCTGGAGAGTTACTTGTTGCTCCCTGTCCAGCGAATTCCACGATACAAGATGCTTCTCGAGGATCTCGCCAGGTCGACTCCGCCGGATTTCGAAGCCGTTTCAGATCCGATCGAAGAGTCTTTGCAGGAAATGGTTGCATTGGCTTCGACCATGAATGAAGAAAAGCGGGATTCCGAGTCACGGCGACAACTTGTCCGATGGCAATCTAGGATCAAGGGAAGGTTTGCGACGCCACTGGTACAAGCTCACCGACGGTTATTGATGGACGGTCCATTGACGGTCACTCGTATCGTGAAGAGGACCTCTATTTTCGTTGAGATCCCGTCCAATCAATTTGAATTCCCACCGACTCCGATGTCATCGGCGAACCCGAGCCAGAAGGACTTGTCATTCAGTGGCATGTCTTCGCCGTCGGCATCGGGACCCGATTCTCCGGTTTTGGATAGGAAACCTATACCATCGATGATACAAGACAACAAGACGATCGTTCAAATTGAATCTCTACATTCAGAGACGCCTCATCGACCTGTGACGGTCTGCCTAACCTCGGATCTCATGATCCTCTGCAAGGACCCTTCTGGAGGTCAGGATCCAAACTCGATGGTCGAGTTATACTCCGTGCTCAAGATGCAAACGAAGAGGAAACCGGCAACGGTCGTTCATGGGAATAGTATCCGGTTGGTTGACAACAAGGTGATCCTGTACTTGCAGGCACCGACGCCTCAGGAGGCCACTCGTTGGGTGCGAACCCTCAACGACGAGTTTGATCCTGTTCGATGAGATGGGAAGCAAGATGGATTGCTTTTCGGCTTTGCGCTTGCCTAAGCCACCGCTTGCTTGCAGTGTGTGGAGTGGCCTTTTCGGTTTGTTTTGTTCACTTACGCGTCGTCTGGACAATAACTCTTTCTTTGTAAAAATTATGCTTTTACGACCTCTTTTCCCCCTTTTTTTACGTAGCGTATGCATGCATGATCTCTGTGCTCTTTGGCATCGTAATAAGGCTTTTTGATACGAATATTTATGGACAGTATTGACACACTTCTCGTGTGGAAGATTGCGCCACAAACCGGCTTTCATAGGGCATCGATGATGACGCGATCCCCCCCCCCCCCCCCCTCACCGTGGTCAAGGGGATTGGGACAGGAGCTCAGCGAAGGTCCCAAACGAGTTGGCACCGCATTCGGGATATAAAGTGAATGGGTGGCAGTCGTAGGTATCCCGCATGGACAAGGTGGTCCCCCTGACCGCTATATTGCGTAGCATGAGGGTTGGCGAAAGAACCACCTACAGCAGAGTGTTCCAGAATGAAGGGCTAGAGGGAGGGAGGAAACACCCGCAGCAGCTTTTGTTTCATCACTCGCTGTAAGGCAAAAATGTGGCTACGCACGTATAGCGGAATCGAAGAGGAAAGACAAAACCCAGCCAAAACTCATTGTCCAGCTGTGGAAACCAGTCGACAAAAGCGAGAAAAATAAGTCTCAGTCACTTTCGAGATAACGACGTATATTCGTTGGCAACTCAGCATTGTCTGACATCTTTTACAACCTCACCAAACTCTATCCTATCGTCTAGTCATGGTGCGTGGGGCAAAAAGACAACTCGGTTTTTTCCCCCTCCCTGGGCATCCAAAGGGAATCGAAGGTATCCCCACAGCCGGGGGCTAGCTAGCATTTGGAAAGAAGTCTCAAGACATTTCTGAAGAGGATGCAAAAAAGACGCCACAAAAAAACGCCAAAAAGACAACCCAATGCGGGGCTCGAACCCGCGGCTTGCAGATCGCTCTAACGGGTTTTAACACCGCATTAGATAAGAGTCTGCCACTCTACCGACTGAGTTAATCAGGCTTTGGATATGAGCTGCTGATAGTACTGAGTAATTATGGCACCCATGACAACCTGGGAATCCCTCAAAAACGGTAAAACCTGACCCAAAATAAATGTTCCCCTCCGCTTGGTGCGACTGACTTTGTATCTGATCGGATGCACGGTTCCCGGTAGGGGGTTGCGAATATCTGCGCATCGAAAGAAGAGATCCCAAGCTAGCCACATAAGGTAAGGTTGGTGCTGAACATTGCCTGCGATTTGGAAAGCAAGGGATAGATACCTGATCGGGCAACCCGCATATACTGAATGACGCCTATCCAGGACTACATGGGAGCTTCTCAAAAGTCTACCACGCAGGAGACTGAGTAGATTAGGGTTTAAATGCTGCCCGCTGTCTTTGGTAAAATAGGTCATCACCTCCGGGAGCTATCAACAGCCTCAAAGATTGGTCAAAACTGATCCCGGAAGGCAGAAGGGAAACACGCCGGCACGCGATTTGTGCATTACTAACTCCATCGTTCTGTACACTTGAATCATCCTATCGACGTCAACAGGATACGGTTGACACAGGTAGAGGATATGTAATGAAGGTGCGGGGCGGGTTGAGACATAGACGGATGATGAGAAGAGATGTTCACAAGGTGAAGAAGACCTCTGATATCGTTCGCTGGATAACGGTGAAGTTCCGGAGAGTCTGTCTCCCATAGCCGTGTTTCCCACTATGGCTTTCCGCGGGTGAAAGCGAAAAATGAATATCGTTCACACGGAACCCATCCTGTACTGCAGCAGCTGATTCGATATGGCGCCTTGGCTTTTGCTCGACCCTGCTGCGTTTGTATCGCTTGCCTTCCTATGGATGTACCATCAGTTCAAACTCGGGCGCAATGCGAGCGGCAGCCATCCGGTTACTGACTGCATGTAACTTCTTGCACTTACGCGAAAGGAATCAAAAAATCCCTACGCGAAGGACGAGCAGGGTAGTAGGAGACGCGGCTGTTTAGGGGCAACTGCCTAGTAGCCTCGTCGCCAACATGTGAGAGAGGGAAACCTACGATCGAGTACAGTCTCCGGTAGGATGTCAGTCACCAGTCAGGGGTGGGTAAGTGAAGCAACGTCACGTGAAGAGTGGGAATTGGGACAGCTTGAAGTCATGTGACTGGGTTTGCACCCCCCCCCCTTCTCCCCCTTTAACTGCCGCCATCCCCCGTGAGCCCCCCCCGTCCCTGGGGGCGCCCGGCGCGGCCTGGCGCTTCCCTCCTGGCGTCTAGCGAAGGTCAGGTGACGGGAGTAAAATGGGAAGGGGGGGAGGGGGAGGGGGGGGGGGAGCTTAGCGCAGAGCAGGGCGGGCGATCTAGCGAACCTCGGAAAATGGCCCTGCGCCCTGGGGGCTGAACTCTCTTCCTCCCCCTCTCCTTCCAGTCGATTGACTGACTGACTGTATCTGTATTCCAGCCCGAGCACCCCAGAAGAAAAGTGGCGAGCGAAAGGAAGGGAGGACGGAAAGGTTGACAAGATGATGCGATTGCAACAAGTATATGAGCCTTTTAGTAGCCCCCCTCCACATGAATCAACACGCAGACGCAAGACTTTAGCTCTCTATTTCGTGATTCTATATATCACAGACAAGGAAAACGCAATCGAGAGAGCTACTTCTGAATCTTTAGTATCAGTCGTTACTTACCATCAAGTAGGTGCGAGCTTCACAAACAAGCCAGAACGCAGACAGCCAGAAAGCAAGCAAACGTAAACACAAGCAACAATGTCTTCATCCACCTTCTCCATGGACTCCGCAGCCTCCCTTATCGGGAACGGCATCGCCTCTCTCGGCAATGGGATCGCGAACCTCGCCGTGCACCACGATGGAAAGAAGGCCAAGTTGTCCTCGGAAGAGATCATCAAGATGGAGCATGATCACTCGGCGCATAATTATCACCCGCTGCCTATGTGAGTATCGCGTTTCTTGTCTCAATTATTCATTTCTCCTCTCTTCTTGGCCATGGATCTCAGAAAATATAGATATGTCCGAAGGATCGGAAGTCATCCTGACTGACTGACATTTTCCCCTCCTCTTCACCTTCTTCTTGCTTCTTGCCTCCGTCGATGTCTTCGTCCTCATGCGGATTTCATCGGATCGAATCGTATTGGCCGAATATGAATTGACTTCCAAATTCTTCGTCGACAGCGTATTCGAACGTGCACTCGGTGCCAAGTGAGTCTTTTCGCCCCATCTTGCCTCTGTCCATGAGACATGTAGAAATCCATTGTGCCAGATCGCGCATTGATTGCGGACCTGCGAGTTTCCAATCTGACCGTCTGAAAGACAACAGAACTCGAAAAACTGATCCTGTCTTCCACATCCTTCTCCTCCATCTCTCGTTCGCCCCCCCCCGTTCTCCTTTTCACAATCTAGGGTCTGGGACCCGGAAAACAAGGAGTACATTGACATGCTTTCGGCCTATTCGTGAGTTTTCCTTCGTTTTTTTTTTTTTTTTTTTTGCTCGGCAATTACGTACGCTTGTGCGGTTGCTGATGTCCCATCTTCGCTTTACGCCTCCTCTCTCTTGCTTGAATACGCTCTTTGATCGCTCGCCGTTCGCTCTACTCGCTGATGCTGCCACTCTCGCCCCTCTACTCCACGCACTCCTCCAGCGCCGTCAACCAAGGCCACTGTCACCCTCGAATCCTAAACACACTCATCACCCAAGCCTCCTCCGTCACTCTCTCATCCCGAGCCTTCTACTCGTCCACCTTCGGCCCTTATGCGCAGAAAATTACGTCGATGTTCGGCTACGACATGGTCCTCCCCATGAACACGGGAATGGAGGCCGTCGAGACTGCGATCAAGTTGGCTAGGAAGTGGGGTTACATGAAGAAGGGTATTCCAGAGGGAAAAGCAAGGGTCCTCTCCGTTGATGGATCGTTCCATGGAAGAAGTTTGGGTGCTATCTCTCTCAGCACGGACCCTGACAGCAGAGTCGGTTTCGGCCCGTAAGTGTCGGAGTCTCATAATATTCGTGATGCCGTTGAAAATTTGTGTGCGTGGCAAAGCAGGATGCTTACCATCAAACTCCTATTCTCCTCTTTCGGCATCCATCCCATCGGTTCATCATTGTTCCCTGATCCTCCACCCACTGCCCTCACAGCTTCGTTCCCGGCCTTGGACCCGAATGGGAAACCGGGTTAATCCGATACAACCACGCTGAAGACCTCGAGAAAGCTCTCGATGCATTCGGAAGTGAAGTCGCTGGATTTATCGTCGAACCCATTCAGGGCGAGGCGGGTATCTTTGTTCCTGATGAAGGCTACCTTAAGAGATGTGCAGAGCTCTGCAAGAAGCATAACGTATTGTTCATCTGTGATGAGATTCAGACGGGTTTGGCCAGGACTGGAAAGATGTGAGTGCATTTCATTTCCCCTTTTGTCTTCGGCGACGGAATGGGAGATGGAGAACTGACGCTTCCTCTTCAAATTAGGCTCGCCTGCGAATGGGACGGCGTCAAACCCGACATCATCACCCTCGGCAAGGCCCTCTCTGGCGGTGGTAAGTGCTTCAGTGATATTAGTCCGAAAAACCCTGATCCGATGCTGACCCTCCTCTGCTCTTCCTTCATTCGTTCCTCTCTTCCTCTTCGGTACCCCCCCCCCCC
>JANGFI010001473.1:0-16556 GCA_025758705.1 Goffeauzyma gilvescens
AGGCAGTCTGCGGGGAAGCAGCGGCGGCGGGAGGGGAGGGGGGGGGGGGGGTGGGCTCTATGCAATCTGCAACTCACCAGGCAAGTACCGCCTCACCACCAGTGGGATCTTCTTCGCCTTGAGTTCTTTGGTCGCAATTTCGAGAGGATCCGTCTCACCCTCGAGTGGGACGAGAACTGGGGCGTTCATGCTGTTTCAGGAGAGGGCGGAGGAGGGACAAGGTGAGGGTGAAAGTAGGTTTAGCATTCTGTCAGGTTTTTCAATATCAAGTAGTAGAGTCGCATCTTTTGTGTGCCATGCCGGACAGAAAAGAAAAGAAAAGACGTCTGGCGACGCAGCCGTGCTTCGATGATACCCCAATAGCCAAAAACTGCGTCGATGATACCCAGGTCAAAGAGAAAGAAAAAAGGAGATGCAAACTTACCTGATCTGCAATGCCCTAGTTCCCAAGATTCTAGCTCTCTCATACTTGGTCAAATACGGCGTTGTTATCCTCTTCTCATTGGCTTTTTGCACTTTTCCCGTCCTTATTGTCGGTTCACCACCGGACGCTGTCGTTCCTTCCACGTGCAATTCATCTTCTTGCGCCGCGTCGCCGTCGTAGGCCATCTCGTCGACCTGTGAAAGTCGGGGGATCAAGAGGATGAGGATGAGGTAGGTGGCGTGAGAGTGCGGCGCGAAGGTCAGATTGCGTCAGTTAAATGTTCGAAGGAGGGCGGGCGGAAAAGCCAAGGGACGGTGCGGATTCAGGATATGCAGTCCTTTTCAAGGACCGACGAGATAAAGATACCAAGGAGACCGGATCGCCACGGTTGATTAAATGCTCGTCTCGCCAAACTCGGCACAAACGGAAGCCAAGCATCCGCTTCTTGTCCAGGAAGGACTATCCTGGTTCTTCCTTCGGTTTCAATTTCGGCACTCCATTTCTGTTCCTGCGTCACCGAACTAATTGACCCAGTATTCATTGTTTTGACACAACCAGTCTCTAGCTTTGGAGTCATCCTGCAGATCAAAATATTCCACACTGGCGAAAGAAACTCCAAGCTCGACAGGGAGAAGAAAATCAGGGGCACAACCCCATAGGAAATCCAAGGGGCCATACCGCGAGAGGCGTGTCCCCTGAAGCATCCTTAGGCCGATCCAATATTCTCTCCTTCTCCGTCCCCTGCGCTTGACCTACCTTTGTTCCACGAGGTATTTACAGGGGCTTTCCAGAGTATTCGGAGCGAGAAGAAGCACCAAACGAAGAAAGCCAAGAGAAAGAAGAAGAAGAAGCATAAGAAGGAAAGAGAAAACTCACCTCGGGACCGTTCGCATACTCGTAATCACCTCCTGCATCACCTCCATCCATATCGACGTTGTCTCCGTAGTCTGACATATTGGCGCTGGAATGAGATAGATATCGTACTCAAATTTCGGTATTCAGAACGGACCGGATGCCTGAATTGTTTAGATCTGCTTTCTGGTGGAAAGAACGTATATGCTGCTTCTGGGATTGCGAGTTGAGGAGAAACGGGAAGGTCGAGGAGGACTACGGGGTTCCGAACTAGAGATTGTGAAAAGGCGTTTTTACGTATGGATCCAAAGGATGTTTGCGTAGCAGGGAGAAGGAGAAGTCACTGGATCCAGAGTGGAACTAATTGTAGCAATGGGATGTGACTGAGCCGTGTATCTCCATCCAGCCACTGGTCAACATCATGAACATCGTACCGGGTGATGCCTGATCCTAACTAAACAACCCAAACAAACCCATGGTCGAGTGAGGATCAGCCAGACGGCGGACGCTGTTGTATTTTTCCCCCGAGCGGGGGCCCAAGATTGGAAAGTGGTCTGCCACGTGAAAACCCAGATGGGTGTGTTTCAGTTCTGCTCGCCCGACAAACGCTTACATAAGTTCTCGGCTCCGAGACACTGCTTCCCTTTGAAAAGGGGTGAGGAAGCAGGGTTCCAGATGAAACGCAAGAGGGCGGACCGGTTTGTTGACTTGTTTGAGATAGTCTCTGGTCGTGTTGGCGTTCTCCTTTGACAGAATAAAGGGGAATTTCTGTTCCGATCTGTTTGAACCTCAAAGGCAGTTCCAATGCCAAGTACCCGGGTCCATTCCAGTAATCTATTTTGAACAAAGACCACAAAGGGGGCGTGTGATCAGCATGTTGATTGAAAACACCAGACGAATAACGCGTTGGGATGACCGCGAGTCATAAGACCGATTTCAATATAGGGTCGAATCGAGGAGGAACGAGTAGCGTCATAGAGACGCTCCCAAGTACCCAGATCCTTAACCTCAAGCGACATCTTCCGTGAACGGAAAGAATAGGATGAAAGCTTAGGATAGGTGGACCCACCAGACCCCAAATTTACCGAAACCCACGGTGATCTGTTCTTCTCTGCTTTCTTCTTTCCTGATCGCCCAGTCCTAGAGAGGTGATACCCATTCACCAGCAAATAAGCATAACCACAGGGTACCCTTTCAGTCATTCGAAACCCTTCTCCCGATTTAGGACGCAGGAACCAGATTGATAGACAATGACGGGCTCTTGGGAGACCCTTAGGACGTTCGTGAATGAAGGCGTGCTAGCTCGTGAGGAAGATGAAGAACGTTGGAGACAGCTTCGAGCGGGCGTTGCGAGGGAAGGGGAAGAAGAGGGACGATCAGGTCCGACTACGGCCTCAGGAGTCGGATCGGCGGATCGAAGAACGATAAGCATAAATAGAAGAAAGCCGACATCCACGATTCCGAGCCGAGAACAAGCGCACGCAAGCTCAGTTCCCGCTTATCCTGCCTACTGGGAGTCGGCGGGGTTACGTTCAGGAAGGGGACTGTCAGCAACGCCCTCGTCTTCTGGCATGGGCGAGGTGTATCGTGATCGCGCAAGTGGAGGGAGTACGCCACATCGGATGGAGCGCGATAGCGAAGCCGAAGAAGATGAAGAAGGACGGGAATCTGAATCTAGCCGTCGCCAAAGGTTTTCTACCACATCTCTCTCTCAGTCTCTAGTTTCCATTCTCGAAGACACTTCGACCTCTCGTTTCATCTCGTCTCATGATCTACTGCACATAGGACCGGAGCCACCATCTTCAAGATCAAGCACGCAAAATGTCACAGCGCAAACCCAAGGCGCGCACGATGATTCCTTCGCGGTAGGTCTAGGTCCTGCCCCACGTCACGATCGAAGCAATCTACCTATGGGTGACCAAAAGTCTTCGCAGTCTACGGTTCGACCGATGCCTTCGCACCCGGCGGGCTCCCATCGCTCGATTTACCTATCGCCGACATCTCCGTTTGCGCGATCCGGAACGATTTACAAACCTCGGATAGCGTCACTTGCGCTTGGCGAAAGGGGGGTCGTAGGTGCTCCTGCTGGCGCTGGGACTGGCGATGGCGGTACTCACATCGAAGAAGGGACCGGCAGTTCCGTCTCTTCACCGCAAAGACGACCGAGAAAGGCTCCGAGTTTATTGAGTGTCTTTGGCCCCATACAACAGAGGAAAGTCTCGGCGCCCGTCTTCGGACATGGAGGACATATAGGAACATCGGTGGGAAGACCCGGTTTACCAGCTCGGACAAGTGATGGAGCTGTTCAAAGACATGCCGTCGTACCGGATCGGTCTTATGGGATTGAACCTGACGACCTTATATTCGTACGACGTTCCCAATCACGCTCACAACCTCATTCTCGAGCAGATGAGCTTCCTATCTCTACGACAGGAATCTCTGCGATGCGGCCGTTCCCAATATCGCCTCGACCAACGCCGGCTACGAACGCTTTTCGGAGTGAAACCCGATCAGATTACGATCGCACAGCGCTGCTTTCGACTTCTCCCACGATGTTGTCCCCACCAATTCCTGGGATAGACTACAGTTTAGAAGTCAATCCTTTGGACAAAGGAAAGGCACGAGAGGAGATCGAGAGGTTAATGGCTTTCCAAACCGATAGGAATGACGCAAACGCTTCGGCTTATGGGACTTTCTCAGCAGGAAGCTCTCCATTTCGACCGACTGGCACACCAACTCACCCAGATCGACAAGACGAGGATGAACAAAACGTGCCTGGTGGAAAGGCATGGAGTAGTAAGTTAAAATCCCCATCCTGATTCCGCTCGACCTTGAACCCGTGAGATTGAACTTGAATTGTGATTTTATTTCTTCAATTTGAAACCTCTCGAAGCAGCACTCTACCGCCTTCTGACGCTCAGCAACGCCAGTAAAGCCGTCCTCAAGTGCTCATTGGCCTATTTCTTAGCATCTTTATTCACATTTGTTCCCTTGTTATCCTCGCTACTGAGTACATCGAGCGAGATCGATGTGCATGGTCGAGTGACCAAGCGCCCAGCTTACTCAGCGCACATGGTTGCCACAATTGTCGTCTACGTATGTTCGAAACGACTGTTTACTAAATCTTGAGATTCCAGACCAAAGCCCCTGAACGAGCACTGACAAACCACCCTTCCTTACAGTATCATCCGGCTCGATCAGTCGGCTCCATGATCCTTGCCGACAAGTATTGTGCAATCCTCGCACTCGCTTCTGCCACCATCTCGGTTCTCTCCATGCTCACGCTCAGGATCTTCGATTACTACTTCCCTGAGCCCGGCACATTCGGCTTTGAGGCGGGAAATCTTGTCGTTCTCTTCGTGTTAATTGGACCTGCTCTAGGGGTGCTCGCATGGACGAAACAATGGGTGAACAACCCGGGTTACAATACTGGTGGGTTTCGCTGGCCTCCTTTTGCCAATCTCCTTAGCTGACTATAACTTCGCGACAAACAGGATGCAGCATGGCTGCCGTCATCCTCTTCATAGTCATTATCAAGGAAGGGGGCTGGGATAAGCTTACAGAGGTGCTACTTATCGTGTTGATCGGAGGTGAGTTGCTTTCAAACAAACATTGTCATCCACCCATTTGGAACGCCGCCAACTAACAGAATCTGCATTACACTTTCCGTAGCGTCTATAAGTAATCTTGTCTGTTACACCTTCGCCCCAGTATCAGCAACGACTCGCCTCCAAGGTTCCATTTCTACCAGTCTTAATTCGTTCAAAACGCTCTTATCCCTTCTTTCCGCCACCTTCCTACTTGATCCATCTTTGGAGACTCAGACATCACTCGAGCAGGCAATCACCGCCCATTCGGCGGCTTTCACTAAACTCAAGGCCGACCTGGCAGAGGCACAGCACGAAAGCATTTGGGACCGTCGCATTAACAAGGCTCAAAAGGAGCGCTTTTCAGCAGTCATCGACAGTCTCACGCGGCTGGCTCAGCATCTTAACGGTCTCCGAGGCGGCATCGATCTTCAGACTCGGTTATTGGAGGCACAAGATGAGGAGGAGCGCTCAGCCGGTTCGACTGATAAATTCAAGGACTACCAACTAGATTCTCCGACTCTTGAAGAGATCGCAAAGATGGTCGAGACTTTTATGCAGTTTCGGGAGGAAGTGGGTGACAGTATGCGAGACCTTTGCGTGAGTTTTCGAATCGTGTTTTTTTTTTTTGCTCTTTAATATGAACGAGCCGCTTACGGAAGTTCTACAAACGCCGCCCAGAACGCATGTTGCTCTTCCCTCCTTGAATTGCAAGGTGCCTTTGACGCTCAACAGGATCGAGAAGCTCTGGCACAACGACTCCAAGCAGAGGGAGACAGAATACGGGAGAAGCTGAATTCCTTCAAAGATCTATCTTTGACAACAATTCGGCGACTGTATGGAGCGGTCCCTGACAGAGAAAATGAAATCTTGAGTGTTGCGGACCTCGATCGGCAACTCAGGGAACTGGCAGATGATGTGGAGCCAAATGATGCAATTTTCTTGATCTACTTGTGAGTCTGATAGCCGCGTCTGACATACAGCATGGCAGCTGACAGGACCGTATACAGTTTCGTTTTCACGCTGGAAGAGTTTGTCCGCGAGCAGCTGGAGTTAAACGATGCCATGAGAAGCGTGCGTTGCCTACTTCTACCTGTCACAGATTTCATTCACTCACCTACCTTGTTGTTTCCAGCTGCTTCAACTCCGGTCCCGCTCTTTCCGTGAAAGTGTGACTCGATGGCTGACACCATCAGGTGGTGTTAGTGATGTAAAATCTGGCGGTCCAAGTATTGGACATGCAACAGGAATCAAGAAGCGATTCGGTAAGACTTGATCACGTTTGTCGCAATGATCACGGGGCCAAGCTTATCATCGTGCATATTTTCCTTGCAGCGAAACTCATTCCGCTCGATCCTAGCGACTTACAGCCAGCACCATTCCCTCAGAAAGATTCTCTCCAAGCGGCCACCTTGACCTTGCCTGAGAGGCAATCCTTGCGATGGACCGCTCGGTGGTCTCAGTCACTTTGGTCTCTGCAGGACCGGCTTCGGCAGCCTGATATCAAATACGCCATCAAAACGGCATTCGGTACAATCATCCTTGCTAGCCCGGCATTCATTGATCGCTATCGACCTATATTCTTGGAATACAAGGGAGAATGGTCATTGATCGCATACTGGGCATCGATGTCCATGACAATTGGCGGCACCCACTATTTAATGGCTTGGCGAGTTCTTGGGACCACGGCCGGTGCCGTATTTGCAGTCTTCTTTTACACTCTATTCCCGGACAACGCCATCGTATTGCCGATCCTCGGTTTCCTCTTTTCGATACCGTGCTTCTGGGTGATCACCCAGCGTCCGGCGTACCAACAGGCGGCACGATTCGTGCTCCTCACCTACGTGAGATCATACCTTGCACTTCTTTTCCCCCCTCCGTCTCGGTGCTGATGTTGCGGTGTGCCTTTCAGAATTTGACTTGCTTGTATAGCTACAACCGTCGAGCGGAGGATGTCGAAGCCTACATGGTCGGGTGGCAGAGAATGCTCAGTATCATCATCGGTACCTGTTGGGCCGGTGTCGTTTCTAACGTTATCTGGCCGTATGCTGCCCGAAAGGAGCTCCGACTAGGCTTGAGCGAGTAAGTCACATATATAGCTGCGGATAAACTCTCGCAAACCGAGCTGACACGCTGGCACCTGAACAGTTTCTGCCTCGATCTTGCATATTTGTACGGTCGTCTCGTCAAGCAATTCAGTGGCGAGCTCGAATCATCAGTCTTGAGTGACTACCTTCACAGCGAAGAGCAGGCTTCGGCAGATTCATCGGCGTCAGCAGCGCCTTTGATACCCGCCACTCGACCTAATATGGAGCACGATCACTCTGCTGTGATCCAACACTTCATGCAAATGTAAGCGCGTTGGAATTCTTTTCCAGATGCACGTAACTAATTTGAGCCCATCGTTCATTTCGGTAGGGAATTACACCTACAACTTCAATTGATCCATCTCCGTGGACTCTTGGCACAGACCAAGAATGAGCCAAGACTGAAAGGACCGTTTCCGGTCGCTGTGTATGATGAGATGTTGACTGCTTGCCAAAGCATTGTCGATCGGTAAGTCTGGGGAAAATTGGGACCATCATCGAACCCATACTGATTCGTGATACTCGGCTAGATTTCATTCGATGCGATGCGCAACAACCCGACAGGACTGGGATGCCGTTAGTTCTTAATCCCTTTGTATGGTCTCCTCTTTCAAAGACTAATGACCGAACTCTGTCTCCCGTGTCCCCCATACCACCTAGCAGAATGTACTGGAAGATTTTATCCGGCCTGTCAATCCTCAAAGACGAGAAATGGTATCCAATGTGATCCTCTACTTCTACATCATATCTAGTAGTCTTCGCCTTCGTACACCCTTGCCGCCCATCCTGCCTCCTGCCGAGCTTTCGAGACGGCGGCTGGCGGAAAACATCAAGAACTTGGATGTGGTCAAGCGGAAGATGACGCGGTCGGATCAGAGGTGTCTGGGATACTGGGGATACACCGTCGCGATGCAAGTAAGTGATCTCGGCGGTCGAGTTTTTTGTGAGATTCTCTATGGTGGATATCAGAGTTACTAATAGTCACCTTGCCCTTTCCCTTGTTTGGTCCCACAGGGAGTGATAGCGTCTCTCGAAGACATCGGAGAGGAGATGCAGGCGCTGTTTGGCGTTCTCGGCGAACAGTCTAGAACCGACTTCGAGAGGTTGTTTGCTTGACCTGCTAACATCTAACTGACCCGAAGGGATACCACGACGACAAGCGAGGTTGATGCGAGCCTTGAGGCACATGTTGCCTTGATGACATATACCTATGGGGGGTGTCACTAATAATAAGCCCACATAACAACAGATCCCGATGGGCGGGTTGATTGTACTACAAACACATGTGTATCCATAACAATTTCACGACTGAGTATGACGACTATATGACCTTCTCAAATACGAGTTGACCAAGGAAGAGAGCACGACTCTTGGAAACAATCGGACGTCAATTTCAAATATTCATGGTTTATATTTCGATCGCTCCTCAGCAGTAGTCGAATCTGCGAGCCAACAGGGGCCCCCCCCCCCCCTTTCGTAGTCACCACGCCGCGCCTCTCGGCCGCCCGCCCAAAAAGGCAATGAAATGATTTGGTGCTAGGCGAGGTAGAGGAGAGGACCAGGCTGACCGGGGACCTGAACATTTAATTCAACTGGTACGACTTCAAAACGACCATTCTCATGATATAAGGCTCTCGTTTGTAACGCAGTTCGCATCATCTCAAGTCAGCAAGAAAACGCAAGTTGAGGTGAATGAGGAAATTAATTGGAATTTCTGGTCCTACCGAGGCTTAACATAGCAAGTAACAATTGCTGATCTGCAATCCTGTCCGTGCGTGTGTCACCTCCGAAAGCAGATTTATTCGTCGCGTCGATTCGAACCGAAATCGTCTGGTCTTGGTTCCCTTGTGTCAGATTGTCGTCCTTGCTTTCATCCTCTTCACCAATTTAAATTCAATCCGTCAGAAAATGAAGTCAAGGTCATAGCCTCTTAGGTGTCACAGAAACGATCATGGCGGACTTTCAAACGGTGGGCGGCATAGAGTCGAACTCTTCTACCGTAGACGGTTCTTCTCGTCGGCCTTCGTCACCGTCTCAATCGACTCTACCAACGGAACCTCATAGCTCGATGGATTCTCTGTCGCAGGGGAAAGGGCTGCTAATGGAGTCTAGGGAGAGATTCCTGTCGGAGGAACTGATCGAGACGCCGGATGTTGTCGAAAGGCAGATGCAGAGGCAAAATGAGGACATATCAATGAAAGGAGACGCTATTCGTCCTGTCGACGCGCTCAATGAAACCGAGGGCTCGTTCAAGGAAGAACAGGCCAACATATCGAAGTCAGACGATGCAATCGAAGTTATGGGACCCATCAAAGACGAATTGGAAGATGCATTTGTGCCAAACAAACGTCAGAAATTGGAGCCAACTGCTGCTGGGCTGGTCGTCAGCCAAGACTCTCCGCAACAGCCGAGCAAAACTCAAGATACAACCAACAGCGTGTGTGCAACACAGGACTTGTTACCAGCCATCAAGGGGGAAGAAAGGACAAGTAAGCGGAGAAGAGGAAGGCCACGGGTGTAAGTCAAAGATGGGCGAACCATTCTCCACAAACCGATCATTTCCGCTGATACTGAAATCACGTTTCGCAATGCACTTTTCCACGAACAGCTCTGTACCCACCGCTGCAGCTTCACGAGCTCGGAGAACAGCAAATCAGCTTCATTTGGACGAATCATGCCAACCCATGTCCGCTGCAGCTGCCACATACCTTGCTCCGAAACCCGCTTCCCTTCCTTCTCAACCCATCACTACTCCATCCGTCCCTGGCGCACCCGCGATCCCAATTCCAAATGTTTTCCCGTCACCTCGTCGAGACGCAGCTCAATACCCAGCGCTGGAAATATTCAATCGTCCGCCCTCACCAACGTTCCGACTGGCTCTGACGGGCGCAGTGATCCCTCATTCCCCTGACTCACAGGCCCCAAACACACCTTCCTCATCACATCTTGCTCCACCTCATCCTACTTCGAACGGTGCACGACCAATCCGATCGACTCGACGCAATCAAAGTATCCCATCCGGGTCTGCACCTGCACCCGGATCTGAGAACCCGTTTTTGGACGAGCCCTCATCAGCTGGAGCTACCAACGCGAATTCGGAAGACTCACAATCGACGTTGCGAGCAACAACACCGTCTGAGGCCGACCCTAGTAATTCTCAGGCAATAATAAACCTACTTCAGCCTTCTGATTTGACTGGGAGTCCATCATCGATCAAGACAACGAAGACGAAAAAAGGGAAGGGCAAAGCGAGTTTGGGAGGGTCAAATGTCTCTGGCAGTATTGTGAGTTTACTTTCGTGTCTTCCAAATTCCGATGCAGGAGACCTCCGCTGATCGTCCGGGTGCGTATTGGAATGAATCCAGCCCAATGAAGATATATGTTCCACTTGCAAGGGAATTGGTCGCTTTTTATGTTGTGATGGTTGTCCAAAATCGTTCCACTTTTACTGCTTGGACCCGCCATTGGATATCAACGAGCTGCCGGCCGAAGAGGAATGGTTCTGCAAAGAATGTCGAGCGAACAAAAAGGTGAGAGACTGGGGGACTCGAGTTGGTTCGTGACAGCAAGGTCTTCTTGTCTGACGATTCACATATCTGGATCAGATGATCAATATGAGAGCTCCAGAGTATCGTGGACTGTTTGGACCACTACTCAAGTCGGTCGACGCATCCAACCCGACGCAATTCGAGCTGCCGAAGGATATCAGGACCTACTTTGCAGGGAGTGAGTGGATGCCTTAGAGGCCCTTGAATGTTTCTTGTTTCTTGTTTCTTGTTGCGGTATTGCTGATGCTAAAGGCTATGCTATAGTCACCACCCGCTCCGACGGGGCTTACACGGACGGCATTGATACTAAAGCGGTCAAGTTCGAGTGAGCATTCCCTGCAATTATCTACTCAGGGTCTCCTGTATTGATCTCCGCTCTTCCCTTTCTCAATTGATAGTCGAAGCGGCTTCCCCGAGGACCGAGACGCTACTCGGCTGAAGAGTAAAGGCAAGGTGATACTCTGTCACAAATGCAAGATGTCCGCTGCTCCCCACGGCGCCGGTGTCGCTCAAGGGCTGAGGCCGGGACGGCGCATGCTCTCCTGTGACTATTGCTCGGAAAGCTGGCATCTCGACTGCCTTGATCCACCGCAGGTCAATATGCCTCATCCGCAGCGGAAATGGATGTGCCCTAATCATGCTCAACAAGTGGCCGTGAGTGAAGACGCTGATTACTGCTACTGCTAGAAAGGCTGATTCAACCCCCTCCCTCTCCCTCTCACCCTCTAGCCCAGCCGC
Organism: Goffeauzyma gilvescens; assembly: GCA_025758705.1. NCBI lineage: Eukaryota > Fungi > Basidiomycota > Tremellomycetes > Filobasidiales > Filobasidiaceae > Goffeauzyma > Goffeauzyma gilvescens. The sequence continues at coordinate 11,237 of JANGFI010001473.1, forward strand.
CGGACAGTCAGACTGGGTATCCAGGAAGTGATTGTTGACCGGCCTGGTCAACCCAATAACGGCAACATCGAGATCCTCGATGATGCCGCCATGCAGAAGGATATTGAATTCAAGACGCTGTATATTAATTCAAAGAGATATAAGGTGCCGGAGAAAGTCATACATCTTGACTTTTGGGCAAAGATAGGAAGGAGAAATGACCCGTGAGTGGTCGCTCACGGTTTCCATGGGCTGATCTTGCCAACTCATGCTGACGATGGGTTCTATCAGACAACAATCTAACAACTCATTACGAGTGCCGACGATGGAAGAAGTCTTCGGCGGAGGTTCGCCTCTGTCAACGCCACCTTCCGTCACTCCATCCGAAGTTGTGGATGTCGATAAAGACGTTGACATACCTTCTGGCACTCAGTCGCCGCGGCCGTTGCCTGCCACGGTTTCCACCGATGAGGACGAAGAGGTACGTCGACATCTTCTACATGTCTTTTCCGGGATCCTCGCTGATTCTTCGCTCTGCTCTGCTCTTTAGATGACGGCCGCTCGCTTGCTTCTTGGCATTGCCGGGCGTAGCGAGACAGTTGAACTGATACAGAACCCAGCTTTTAACGGTCCCATGGCCCTCAGTCCCGCTCCAATCGATCATGACATGCCACTGGCCGATCCGGACGCACAAGGGACAGCGCAGGTGAGCACTCATGGACCGGTCGACAATATTTTCCAAGTTGAGATGATTAATACTTTGCATCTCTTAGCTCACCACTACGATCAAACTGACAATGCCCAACCCCACGGGATCCGAGACAGTCGCTGACCCTGATCTTACCGATAACCACATTCAATTATCGAATGACGTCAACGACCCGGTGAAGAATATGGCGAATGGGGTCATCGTCACTTCCACACCAGCTAAGCTCACTGTCGAGATGTCGAAACAACCTTCGACTACAGGGGACGACCACGAACCTCTGAGGGCCGCATCACAAGCACATCCTTTGGGCGATGAGACCGCCATGGTTTCGGCACCATCCGAGGACCCAACAGTCGTTGCCAGTGAAAGCATTCAATTTTCAGCTACAGCGAAGTCGAACAACTCAAACTCTCCAAAAGCCGCCGAGTTGGAGAACGGAATGAACGAACGAACAATGAATGACTGAATGAATCCTCGCGAGCATGAAGGGTGCTTTATCATTGATATACATGACATGGCACTCAGACCAACGAAACTCTGTACATGCAAAAATTGACGGTGTGGACATCCCCGCCGCTGAGTAGGTCGGCTTAGAGGTTGCAAACCGGCTGCAAGAAAACAAGCTTCTTCCGAAGCCATTATATTCCAGGACCCGACGAAGCAGAATACATTGGTGGACCTTTCTTGGTGATGACAAAAGGTCGGGTCCTAGAAACCAGAACAAAGAATGTGAGAAAGCAGGATTATGCGGCCTAGAATGGCCTGTACTGAATCCACATCTTGTCGTGACGTCCTTCGTTCCACCGGGGTTTGACCTTTGAGTTGACGGTGAAGTCGAAAACCAATCGATTCTGGCATGTTTCCCTTCTCCCGGAGAAATCGATGTTTATAAGGCGTGTTATAACCCTGGTTCATAGAGCTGTGTACACCCTAAGACAAAAAGTCGTCAAGTCCTGGGCGTCGGGGACGAATATTTTCGTGGAGGCGCTGCTGCTCGATGTACTTGTTGGTACGTCCTATACAGGGCGAATTGTAACCCGCGCCGAAGAGATGAAAGGGTAGAGACACTTTATGAATCTCTTGCCTTTCCCTTTCCCTTTCCTACCCCTCCTCCTTTGTCTTCCTCGTCATCCTCATCCAGGTTCGTCCCCCTCAATCGCTCGGCTAGTTCTGCTTCCTCTTCTAGGAGGATTCGACTAGGCCCCACATCTCTTTCGCTGTCGCTATCGTCATCTTGATTTCTGCTTTGATCTTCACCCTTCCCAGGTTTCTCAGCATGTGCAGGCGCAGGTGCATATAGCTCATCGATGATGTCCTCGTTCTCAGAGTTGACAACGATCGGTTCTGGCAGAACTGCTCCAGTTCGTGGTGTAGCAAGGACTTCATCCTGTTCCTCTGCACCGCCGCCGCCGGAGATGGGAATGGGTGCTGTGGTGGTGCCAGAGACACCTTGCGCTTCATCTTCGTCATCGGTCAGGTAGTCTTCGTAATCGTCCTGGTAAAATTCAAACGCACAAGAGATATCAAAACATTGGATACGATAAAATAGGGATTAGGATAGGATGAAATGAAATGAAATGAAATGAAACGAAACGAAATGAAATGAAGAGGTGGTATAGGAATGTGGTCAACATATGTCCCTCGATGACTGGACTCTTTGTCTCCTTATTCCATCATCGAAAGATGATCTGAAAATTATCAAACTGAAGGATATCGGAGTAGGCCACGAGTCATTTTGTTCCTGTCCCAAACCCGGCCTGTCTGATCCGAAACATAGCCAAAAAAACTTAAGAAAGAATGGACAACTCGACTCACCCATTCATATATCACCCGTATGACCAAACTACAGCTCGGACAGATCGCTACTTCGTCTCCATCTCTTAATTGACTCTTCGAGATTTCGAATCGGTCTCCACAAGGACAGGGATAATGATAAACTTTAGCGATTGGATCCCAGACGAAATCCTCGATTTCGACCTCGTCGTAAAAAGTTTGACGACCCATCGTGGTGGTATAATATGTGCGGTCGGAAGCAAGGGAGACGGGAAGGAAGTGTGTGGAGTAGAAACGGAAGGGAGAAAGAAGGGAAAATGATTTATTGGTTGTCCTCAAGCAAAACAGGGCCTTTTCCAAGGAACGAACAATCTGTGTGGCGGACAAAGATTGGTTATGGTAACGAGCTAGCTTCCCAGTGGACTACAAGATATAAAGACAACTTCTAACACAGATCCTTGGGGCTCTCTGAGAATGCTTAGTCCGTCACACGCAATGCAAAACCTAAGCTAAAGCCAAAGCTACCTTGTCTGATTCCTACTTGCTCACCGAAAGAGTCGATGTTGACTATGCTATGCTGAAAACACAGGTGCATACCTGGTTAAAGATCTCCACCCGAGGTTCCCTCACGTGGTCAAACCCGAACGGCACTCGGACCCGTTTGGATATTCTCGTGCTGATTGAGTTACATAATCAGAATCAAAAGGAAAACGGAAAACGCGACCGAGATAAGTCCCAAAATCCCAGAAGGCGATGGCGACGTGATAGATTCAAACAGGGCATGCACAGTTTACACGATGTCGTCTTTTGTTGAGAACCCTCGTATCCTTCAACTCAAATGACAGCACGAAATCATATTTGCCTTCTTCCGTTGCAATGATCGAATACGAAGAAGGGCCGGTGGTGAAAGGGCTCCCACATGTCCTGTCGCAGAGCAATAAACACCCATTGCCATCGTGGTGTTTTGCTCTTTCTTTTTGCACTTCACATCTTGTCTTCCTGTGATTTTATTCATTGTGTTGGTAGACTCATCCGATCTCGAATTGATTCGTCCAGATTTCACATTGTCAAGATTACAGTTACAACCGTTGCTACCTTTGTTTTTTTGATCATCGTTTTGAAATTTCTCCTTCCGGTTTTCCTGCTTACTGTCATCTCCTTTCAGTTTCTTTCACACATTCACTCCTCCCCTCCAAGTGGATTCGATCCCTCGGCCAAAATAAGTTCTTCCTCAATTTCTCACCAGAGATAACAACCACACAAGCGATCCGGCTCCGCCGCCGCTTAGTCTCGCTGCTCTCGGTCGAGCTGTTGCTTCTGCATGGCGAGCTGTCGTTTCTTGATACCGGTGGTCATGTAGGACTGTTAGTCAGTCGGGTCAGGAGGGAGAAGCGAGAGAAAAAAGGGGGGGGGGAAGCTATCAGTATACATGCCTCACTAAAAGGACCGGTATCCGTTCGTTGTTTCCCCAATCGGATACCATGCACGGAAGAAGGACCGTGGGGTCTGATATGCCGCTAAGTGCTCGACTAACTCACCCCGATAACAAAGCTAACCAAATTAAACCAAACGACCCAAGTTTCCTGCGGCAAGAACTTCTGTGCGAACGCGATGGCGAGTGGGGATGAGATCCACATGCTCTTGAGGACGTTGCTGTAGCCCATTTTAACGGTCGCCGAGACTTGGGAGAAGGTGCGGGCGCCGTTGATGACCGCCATTGAGGCGAGGTAGACGAGGGCAGTGATGGGGGACTGTCGGGGTTGGCATGTGAAAGGGAATCCGGCGGGGAGCAAGTTCAAACAGGTAGCGATAAGAACCAAGGAAGGGAAGAGGTTTGGAATCAGCTCATGTTTCCGCAAGAGTGCCTTAAGCCCAAAACGACGTATACATCAAGAGAGGAACAGCCACTGATTCAATATTGACCATAGAAACCCAGAACTCACCTGAACGAGCTGCATCAAGACGATCTGTCCGACCTTCGCCTTCGTGTCCGTTCGTCCAGCGAACATTCGTTGGAAGAACCTGCAGAGCGCGAGCGCAGCGGCGAAAGACAGAGAAAGGGGAAGGTGTAAACAAAACAATAATAGTCAAGGAGGCGGGATGGAGTCAGTTCAGGGGGAAATGCTGAGAAGAGGAGTTAGAATGGATTGCAACGATGAAAGATAGAATGGGAGCGGTGGAGATCGCAAAGCCGTGCAAGTCGCGACGACGAACGCACGAACGAATAGGGGGGAGAAATAATAAAGAGAGGTAGAGAAAAGAACAAAAAGGAGAGCAGAGTAGAGCAAAGTAGAGAGCAGACCTACCCAACGAAGAAGTGAGAGAGGGGCGCGGAGACTAAGCCACCGTAAGCTGCCATCTAAAATATGATCAAGGTGGGGAGAAGCGGGGCGGGGCGGGCGGTAAAGCAAACAGGTACGGGTAATGAGTGTGGACTTTGTTCGTCAGCTGCCTGTCTTTCGTATACAGGGTGTATGCCGGTTGGAGGGAAGCGGGGGGCGGGTGTAGGCGTCTACTTACCTGCAAAGCCTTAACTGTGATTCCCCAACTATCCAACAACCCGATGAGGTCGCCATTGCTCAGCTTCGCCAACGATCCATGACCCTGTCCCTCCCTCCCCTTTCCATGCTTTCTCGCCTCTAGAGCCTTCGCGTATCGAGCTTGACCACTTAATCTGTTCGCAAGGACTTCTTGGACCGCGAAGAGGATGGCTGAGGTGAGGGATTTGGTTCGGAGAGGGTTGAGGGCGAGGGACGTGAGGTAGCGGGCGAGAAGACGGTGGAAGAGTGGAGAGGAGGTGAGTGAGTTGGTGCGGTTGACTGGTGGAACGAGCAATAAAACAGACGGAAGGGGGGGGGG
>JANGFI010001474.1:0-16604 GCA_025758705.1 Goffeauzyma gilvescens
CCTTGGCCAATCCCCCCTCCCCCGGCAGGCCCTCCCTTTTCAGCTACCAGACATGCTCAAATCACTCTCCTCCAACCTCGGTCTCCCTTTCCTCTCCTCCTCCGAAGACGCCCAACTTACTTTCAAAAACTCCCGTTCCGGCCTTCCTCGTCTTCTATCTCCACACGACTTGATATCCCCACATGAGACCTCGTACTGGGAACAATACTGGCTCCTCTTCGAGAAAGAAGAGGAAGTTACCGCTTTGATCACGGTGAGCGACGTTAAAGCGGCGTTGGAGAGGAATCCTGAGAATTTGAAGACGGCTATTCAGGTTATAAGTGGGAGATTGTTTGATTTACTTTTGTCATCAGAGTTTCCTTCCTCGGTGGCGGTACCGACGGGCAAAGAAGCGAATCACGCACATAAACATACACAAACACACACGCATACATCGTCTTCGTCATCATCGTTCAGGTCTTCTACATCTACTTCAACGTCTTCCTCTGCCGCTCCATCCGCATCCACATCAGCATCAGCATCCGCATCCGCATCCGCATCCCTTCTCTCTCCTTCTCCTTCCTCAACACCGACCCCAGCCTCAATCCCCGCAAGAGACCCAACGACCCAACTCCTGAACTGTCTCCGAGTTCTCGGGCGAATTCTTCCCATCGTCTGGGAATCAGGACAACAGCAAGGTGCTGAAGAGGGCGAAGATGGCTTCCCGGGGGATGGAACGACAGATCAATTAAGGAGGAGGTTTTGTTGGGAGGTCATGTGGAGGAGGGAGGGGAAAGGTCAAGGTGAGGGCGAGGGTAGTGAAGAGCAGAGTCGGAATCAGAATCAGAATCAGAATCAGGACGGCCAGAAAAGGAGTGAGGGATCCGCGACACCGACGACGTCCAGGACGTATGATGGAGTCACAGCGAGCGAATCTGGGTCTTCGCAGGACGAGGTGGACCCGCTGACCCGGGCAGCGCGGGAACATCACGAAAATAAGAAAACCGATTCGTCCACACCGGCCCACCAAACTCAAACTGCGTCTGACGGCAAAACGGGGAAACAATACCTACCCTGCCTCGCGGATCGCTTATTCACCTGCACGATCGATCTCCTCTTCTGCGCTGATTTCACAGTCCCCGACGTCGTTCGAGGCAACTCACCGGAGAACCAAGGTGCTCGAGGTGATAAGATCAACTACGTTATCTGGGAGCGAGGGGTCGGTTCTACACACAACATCGGCAGTACACCTGAATATGACCGAAATAAAATAGCAGTCTTGAAGTTTCTTTTGATTCTTCTTAGTTCGACTATCTATACCCCACCTTCCGCACTCGCATATACCCCGAACCGACCCCTCCGCTTTTTAACACATTCGCTCGAACGAAGACTCGTTCTATCGCTGCTTTGCTCCTGGTTGAATACGTCACTCTCGTCAGAAGGCACAGCGAAGAAAAGTTGGGGTGGCAGTATACCATACAATCATCTGGTGTTCAAAAATGGGGAAGAGAGAAGAACGTTAGTCAAGATGAGTCTAATGGCATTGCTCGTCGCGTTGGATCATTGGTCGGTTGATGGAGGGGATCACGCACAGGCTCAGGCGCAGGCGAGTCCTTATGTGAATTCGATTGCGATGGGAAGGCAGGGAGAACATGGTTTCGGCTCAGGTAACGGTGTCGGAAATGGATTTGGCGCAGGTTCACCGATGAATGGGTTCCCGCTCGGGAATCAACCAATCTCTTCCGAAGTCGATCCGAAGCAAGAGGAAAATGCGTTTAGGTACTTTATGGCGAAACTCGTGAGTCACGTTTGCCGTTTGGTTTGCCTCAGGCTGACCTCTGAGAGTTCTTTGTTTCACGGCCTGTCACTGACGCTGATCTTAAATCTCTCCTGCACGGCACCTCCTTGTTGGTTGTGCCCGCCCGCCCCTTTCTCGCATGGACAGCACCGGAAAGAAGACTTTGAATACCTTCTTAATGGCATTTTCTCCGTCATGACCGAATACACCGCCGTGAAACACAACGTTCTTCCAGGCAGCAAAAAGCCTGTACCCTACCTGATGGAAGTCTTCCTTCTCTTTTGGAAGCTAATCGACCTGAACAAGCGATTCCGACATTACGTCATGGAGTCGGGTCGATTGAGCGAACTCGTCGGATACATCGTTCTCTGCTGTCTCGAGATGAAAGATGATCCGGCACAACAAGGCATGCTCAGAATGCTTTGTTACGTCCTTCAAGCTCTTTCTGCCGACCCCTCATTTGGTGCAGCACTGAACGGCAATCTCAATCAGAAGCTCGACATCCCCACAAAGTGGTTGGTCCAAGGCACAGCAGCCGATTTCTTGATCGTCTCCATCTACTCAATCGCAACCACTCCTGGACTCAGTTCACTCTTCCCAGCATTGACAATCACGATCAGTAACGCCGCGCCGTATTTGAAGAATATAGGCGTTCAAGCTTCCACAAAGCTCATGCAGTTGTTCAAGGCGTTCTCGGCACCTTCGTTCTTGCTCGCGGATGAAGGTCATCCGAGATTGGTATTCTACATGTAAGTACTAAGATTACATACAAGCGGTCGGAGCAGCTGTTAACTAACTGATCACTCGTCTCCACCCAGGCTCGAAATATTCAACGGCATTCTCTTCCACCAACTACAGTACAATCCCAACCTCGTCTATGCTATACTCCGGTCTCATCAGGATTTCCAGGATCTCGCCACTTTCACTCTCATGTCCGGTCTTCGCGAAATTCAACGCCGTATGTTGGCTCGAGCGCGTGCCGCTGCGGCCAAGGACACTTCAGACACCAAGAAGATGCTCGAACGTGGGGTTTATGACCCAAATCTTCCCGCCGAAAAAGCAGCCCTCCTCGCACGTGAAGAAGAAATCCGTCAAACCTTGGATCTATCCCACCCCAGTAGTCCTACCAGCGGTGGTGGTGGCGGCTTCCTTCCCGCTCGAAATCCAAGTCTGACGTCCCCACTCTTCACCCCCGGAGAGTCTGAAGAGGATCCGATGGCTTCTTCTCAGACTAATGCCGAGCGTCAAAGTGCGGCACCCAAGTCTGAGAAGGCTCGAGGCAAAATGAGGGAGAGGAGCGAGTCTGAATCGACAACGGTGGTCGACAGTGAATTACAACGTCTCGCTTTAGCTGGAATAGGACCAAACAATTACGTTCCCACACAGGAATGGGTTTCGAGCTGGCAGAAAGGGTGAGTGATAAGGGGTTCTTGCACGCCTAATAAAACTCTCCTTAATTGCCGTGGCTGACGATCATCAAAAATCCCATCTTGTTGCAGTCTGCCACTCGACCCTATTTTACTCGCCATCTCGGAGCTTCTCCCCAAAGTCCAGGAACTACAGAAATCAACAACGCCCGGCCCGAGCCGAGCTGTGCTGGAGTACCTGAGAAGCGCTAGCCTGGCAGATGTCCTTCCCACGCAACCACCTCATCACCCAAGAAAATTCCAGGTAAGCCAGTGATTTGTCCTTTTCCTCCGTTTTCAGATGAGTGCCGGGATTAATTTAACCCTGACCCTGCTTGAAATCCCGTGTACCAGTGGAGTCTCGCTTCTACGATATGGTTGACCTCGCTTCTGTGGGGAGACATCTACGTTGCCCTTCTTCCAAACTTCGCTGGAACCTCGGTCAAGCTCTTTGGAGTCAAACAAGCCGCACCGAGCAGAAGAGAACAGGTTAGTCTTTTCGGAAGCCTGATGAATTTCCTGCCGTATTCCCGAGCTCCAGACCGATGACTGAACCAGCCCCCCCCCCCCCCCCCCCATTTTCCACCCTGGTTGACTCTGAAAGGCCATTCAAAGTGTTTCAAACCGGTTCATGTCCCTTGTGGGTGCTGCCAACACGGTCACATCTCCAACGACGCCTTCCCGACGACTTTCTACGAACGTCTAAGAGAATAGCATTTAGCATACTACGATTGCATCTGCGAAATTGTCCAGGTTTTTGTTGAAGTTGGAGGCCGAACAGCCAGTCTGAACATTCTTGTAGACAGAGTATGACCGCAGAGGAAACAATCGTGATGGCAAGATGGAAGTGCATGTTACATTTATCAATGCCATAGTCTGAAGAACGAAAGAAAATATGAAATGCTAAAAGGTTGTACATTGAGATCGAACACAAGTGGGTGCGTGCGTGCGTGCGCGTTAGAGAGACACGAATGAGCCGTGGTGCTGGGCAATGCGATGGGTCGTGGTGATATTAGTACAGATGGGATTAGTGCCCCAGAATTCAGTTCTGGGTGCTGTCCGCAATTGCTGGAAAAAGGTGTCGAAAGTCTGTTGTCGTTTCTCATTATAAACATTTGGTACGTAGTCGGTGTTGATTTGCGCGGGAGTGCGGTGTGCTCCATGCAGAAGGTGATGAGGGTGGCAACGTCGACCCTGCCGAGTACCGTCTCCGTTGAGGAAAGCTGCAACGATGACAGGCGGGTGCACACTATTTGTGGCGAAAGGCCAAGTTGTGCTGAACGTTCACGATCGTACACTGTACATCGCCGTCAGCCCCAGTGCGAGTGTCAGGGCCCATGTTATTCTCAGTGACTTGATCGCCTTGATCGGACTCAATGAGCCCTGAGCTGCAGAGCTCTTATCGGTTATGGATGTGCCGGTATGATAAATGGTCGTCCCGTTTAGTGATGGACAGAGACCGGAAGACAGGGCGTCGGAAAGCGAGGCGAAGACCTGGAGAGGGAGGGTGGAACGTGAACCAGAGCAGAAAAAACGGTGAAGTATCGGTCAATAATGTTCCTTCATACAACCTCGTTCGATATGTGTTTATCCCAACAAATCGGGGACTGAAACTCACATAAGGTCGACCTCCTCCACCCAGTGTAGCGTAGTTTACATTCAGCGAGTTACCCGAACCGGTGGCAAATGATTGACAGGTAAGCATGCTGTGGGTGAGAAAGGCGCGGCGAGGCAGATGGGTCAGCATAACGCCGGTTGTGACATGAATCGGACCATCGAGGGATAGTCTCTTCAACTCACTCGATGACGGATCCTGACCAGCCTACGTTGGAAACCCATTGACTGGCAGCGACGCTCGGGCTTCCTCTCTAAATACATGTCAATCAAATCCGGAACGAATTAGTCAACTATCTCGGAAAAAGAAGCAAGGAGGAAGAACGGAGCCACTCACGTTCGTCAGCATGACCAAGAGTGGGCCTTTTCGAAACGAGACATCATTGGCGGTATGTGACAGGAAGTTGACTCTTGATCCCATAAAAGTCTGGTCACCACTAAACTTGGTTTCATTCGTGATGACCCACTTTCTGATCTCGTTGAGTCGACGAATCCGTCCATAAGATCCTTCTTCGGAGTACTCTCCATTTCCAGCAGCCCAGAGTCCTTGTCGGTTGTACGGGTCCCCGGCACCGAATGCGAGATCTTGCTCTTGGCCGTAGTAGACAATAGGCATGCCATCAGACAAGAATTGCCAGATTAAGGCGTTGAATGCGACTTGAGGGTCAGCTGTTGAGTTTCTGTATCGAGGTAAGTCGTGATTCTCGAGGAAGTTGCCGAGATATTCCGGGTGGGGGTAAACTTTGTTGATCTCGGTTGCGATATCGACGAGCGAGGACATGTTCTGCGGACCGGGAAGGGTGAACGCGTTCTGGATACCGGTGTACATTGGGAACTGGGAGGTGGAAGAGGGGGGGGGTCAGTTTCCTTATTGAGAGGATTTAGATAGAAAATGGGAAGAGCATACAGAAAGACGAGGGTGGGAGGCGGCTACTCACGTTCAAAATCGAGTCCATGTAATTCTCCGTCTGGAACGTCGCTCCATAATGAATATCGGAGGTATAAACCTCACCGATACAAAACACGTTTGCGGCCTTACAAAAGCCTGGCCAAAACGTCGGTACGACATGTTTGGCCGCGTCGATTCTGATCCCGTCAACCCCGTAAGTGGTCACAAAGTCCGCAATCCAAGCTTGGAGAGTCGCTTCCACTTTCTTGTTCTCCGTGTTCACGTCCATCAAGGGGAGATGAGTGTCACCTAACCAACACTGTTCGATGGAAGTAGTATTTGTGTAATCGACTTCGCAAAATGGGTGGAATTCATCCGATTCCGTCCATAGAAGTCCTTCATCGGCTGATAATTGGTTGGTGGATATATCTATCGAAAGTGAGACAACCGAGTTTACCGCAACATCGACCATGAGATACATCCCTCTTCTATGAAGTTCATCACTTAGTGCCTTCAAGTCCTCACTCGTGCCGAATCTCGCATTCAGGCGCGTCGGGTCGTTCACCCAATAACCATGATAAGCAAGCCCATAGGGAGTCACCACGTCCAGATTCTGAGAAGTCGGTGAGATCCAAATCGCGTCGATCCCCATTCCCTGGATGTAGTCCAATTTCGTCATGATGCTTCGCCAAGTTCCTCCACACCATGTTAGAGAGCCGACGGTGCATTCGCCAGCACCAGCGGTCAGTGCCGGGGCGGCATCGGAGGGTGGGGCGAATCGATCGGTGAGGAGTTGGTAGATGTTTCGCGTTTTCCATTCTTCAGCCGTCGCGGCAGAAACGAGCGGAGAGGCGAGGAGGAGGGAGGAACAGGTGGCGACGAGCGCAGAGGTTAAGAGGGAAGAGGTTTTCATTGGGAGCGAGATTCCAGGATGTTATGATGTGGAGACGAGCGATGTCCTAGTTCCTGATGTGACGTGTGATATAGCGCAGTCAAGTGTATAGTGGTTTGAAATGAGCGTGTGCGTGTTTGCTGTTATTTGTGTCCAGTTGAGAGTATCACTGAATGTGGTTCAATGCAAAGCACGGCAAAGCGGACGTGAAAAGGAATGTAGGAATTTGAAGTGAGACGCCGTTTGTTATCTATCTATCTATCTGTCCCTTTGTCTCGTCCGAGATGGATGAAAATCGTATCTGATGAACGTAGCCCTTGTCAAAAGACGCCTCGTGTATTGGCTTGGCGTATGGGCTCGTCGTTTCGTTGTACGATCGGGTTGTTTTTTTTGTGGAGTGGGCGCGGGCAAAGGAGGTCGGGTGATCACAAAGCAAGCAGGAGCAAGAATGGAGAAAGGAGGTGGTGGCTACGTCGACGTTGGGTAAAAGGGATCGGCCCTGGCGTCAAAGGTGGGCGGGTGGTGCGTGGTGATACGCAACGGATGAGGAGCAAGGGGGGGGGGGTAACCAGGGTACAGTGAAACACGAGGTATTGTCTCTGTGTGGCGCGTATTTGCGATGTGAGTGTGATCCGGTTGTCGTCGCGGATAAAGGACCTTTTAAAGGAGGTAGTAATAACTGGGATACTACTGCGTATTTGATTTTCGCGATAGAGTGATGCGCTTGTGCAAACGGAATGGGAGGGATTTCCTCAATGGAATCCGAGTAGAGTGGAATAGGAGGGATGGTTGGCCGGTGCGGTGCGTTGTGGTGCCTCTATATGGTTGGTAACCTTCCTTGTGATGTTGATGCTTGATGTTAAGAACCTATTCCTATGGTGTGCCGAATGGAAATTGATGAGTTTGTAATCTCTGATGCGCGATATCCACATTCAAGAAACCGGCTAATGAAGGAGAAGAAGTCTGATGTAGACAGACGACGACGACGACGACGACGGAGAAGCACGAAGAAGACAAACGTTAGTGGATAGACACGGGAAAGGGAGTTACGGGAACGCAACGTAAACTGTTCCGTCTTCCGTCTTCCGATCATCCATCGTTCACCGTCCATTCCCCATCGCTCTGTTGTTTGTTTGGGTCCTTCACAAGCATCCCTACTGAGACCAAAACAAAACTCTGCCTCCCCCTTCGTCCTCCCGCTCCAAAAGTAACCCCTCCGTTCTCCCTCTCTATTCACTTCCCCATTTCGAGACAAGAACAAACAAAAGCAAGACAAGAAGAATGTTGAAGCACGATCCATCCCCCGTCGCTTGATCGCCTCCTCCGGTGAACTCTCTCTCCTCATTCGCCGTGGGGACTCTCGCTCAAAGCCGACAACAATAACAAATATCGTGAACAGGGGCGACCGCCAGTTTTACCCGCGTTAACCGGAAAGAGAGACCGGCAAGGGCAGAAGAAGGAGGGGGGACCGAGGAAAAGAACAGGAAAGAACAGAGAGAGCACATCAAGGAACAGGAAGAGAAGCCAGACGTCTAAACGAGCACAAGAAAAGAAGAGAAGCCCAGAAAAGCGGACGAGAAGCCCCGTGACGATCCCCCCGCCCGCCTCTTCCCTCTACATCCCAGACTCCAAGTCACCCGGGGCGAAGGGATCGTAAGCCGAAGGAAGGCATACTAGAAGAAGAAGCGAACAGAAAAAAAGCAAAAAGAAAAAAGAATAAAAAGAAAAAGAAAAAGAAAAACTCCGAGAAGCTAATCTCCGGCAGAAGTGGCAAAAGCCCCGGCCAAGGGGAAACGCTAGCAAACGACGCGCGTGTACTTTGGATTTTAAACTATTCACTGTATTCTCTTCCTTCCACGCCAAGCCGGGGGGGGGGGGGGGCTAACGAACACACGCGTTCCTTGTTTGTGCGGTCCGTTTTCGCCTCGCTGTGCTTTCTATTCGGGACTTCTCTGCCGTAAGTTCATCGCGATCTCACCATGTACAGAGCAGTGCAGTACATCCAGAAAAAGTCTATCTTGTTACCCCGCGCTTTCTCCATTGCACTGCACTTCTCTCACCTCTCACCTCTCACCTCTCTCCGCCCCCCCCCCCCTTTTTCACCCCGGGGTGCCTTTGTTTCGTGCGCCTTTCTTGTTACCCCGGCTGAATCGGGAGAAGGGGGGGAGGCGGCGGGGGCGAAGGTCAGCGGACCAGCGGCCCCGCTCTTTCTTTCAGTAGAGCCCTCACGCACGCACTCTGGCTCCGTTGACCGTTTTGTGTTGTGCGTCCTCTTTCGTGGTCTCGTGCTCAGATTGGTCCTACCCATCCCTCTCACCCTCACCCTCCCGTCCACTTTGGGAGAGATTCGGAGGCGAGAAAGATGTGAGTGGAGGTGTGTGTAAAGCTAACAAAACCGCGCGATTCCTGTCGATGACAGTGGTGTAGGCAGCAAGCATCACCGAGGGACGATGTGGTTGTCGTTGTCGTCGTGGTAGCGTCGTAAGGGTGGAATTGGTCAACATCATCTACCAGCCAGTCTTGTGTTTATTCGCTGTATTGTTGCTCCTCGTCGTGAATTGCCGTAGTTCAAAGTCGGTGTCGCTGTTACTGTTATTTTCATTCTCATTCTCTTTCCATCAATTTGGGGTTGTTTTGTCGTTCGTTGTCATATTCAATGTCTTTGTTTTGTTTCGCCGTTACAGTAATTGGGTAGTCGTCATTCAGTGCTGCCCTATGAATCATGAGACCATCTGGTCCGTCCTGATCGAGAGAAGAGAGCGTCTTCTCGCCGGACTCACCTTACCAGTCAAGCTATCTTGCAATTCCTTGCTATCCTTGTGCATGGCATGCTCGCATTCACGTATTTCCAATGCCCCAACTCCTTGCATACACACAAAAATCGTCGGTGTTTCGTTCTCTCATCATGTAGTACTTTGTTCAGAAATTGTCGTGGTTTAGCTACCCGACAGTGCATTGCGAAGGCGAGGATGTAATAAGAACCGACTCGCTATTTTGCATTTTTTTCAGTGCTTGCCAGATTGAATCAATGGATCCATGCTCATCAGAATCCCAGATTGTCATACTGTCATGCTCTACCTGGTTTAGTGTTTCATTGCGCTGCGCTGCGATACGACACGATCTTATATAGAAATCACCTTGATGAACGTTCCCACACCAGAATCCAGAACGCTGGGACCAGCCAGTCTGCCTGAGCTGAGACCCACAAAGAAAAAAAAAAAAAAAAAAAAAGGGGGCGTTTCCGAGATAGTTCTTAGTATGTGAGCATCCAGTGCAAATGACCAAACCAGACCTCCCTCCCACGGCCCCTCCCTCTCCCTTGCATCCATGTGCATTGATCGGGGGAGCCTCCTACGTTACGTCGCTGTAACAGTAATATCCCTCCGTTTCTTCACTCGTCCGAACTTGAGGACGATGAAGATGATGACGAACTTGAGGATGAGCAGTCGGTGCGTTCTACGATATCTGGCATCGTGTATCCATCACCATCACTGCATTCTAAGACCTCACTTCCACGAATCGTCCGTGCATGTGCATGGGGTGAAGCTAACACTATCGCACTAAGGGGACGGACCGAGCCGTCACTTGGGTTCGCGTTCGCGACGGCCGGATATACAGGAATAGGTCGATGAATATACGGGATTTGAGCCGCTTTGACATGCGCCGCCAATGCGGTCAGCGCAGGGTCGTTGCTTGCCTCCTCCAAGTCGATGGCGACGGGGTTGGCGACGGAGAGGCGACTCTCACCGGTGTGGGTCTTGGATAAGCTGATCAGATCCACGCCGTCCTCGTTCGTCTCTCCACGGCTCACTGTGGTGGAATTATGAACAGGACTCACGAATGGGTTTCGGTGTTCCTGCACGGTTGCACTTGAACTTTCTGTCGTTTTGTGGCCCCCGTATCGATGGTCAAGATCGCTTACGGATGCGTGCAAATGACCTCCGCTCGCGTTGCTTCCTTGAGTCGAGACCTTGGTAATTGACCGCATAGAAGTGGGTGGTGGTGGTGTATTCGAGGTGGGAAAGAAGGCATCGGCTCCTTCACTTCTCTGAATGACTCGAAACCGTATTTTCTGTTTCTCGTGTGATATTGTCCCGCTCGAGGTAGAGTGGTATTGTTTCCTATGCCTGGCCCGATCTGCCGCTTTCAGACTTTCTTGTATCAGATTCGAAGTCGCATGTTCAACGGGGTGATTTCGTACAGGTGGAGGTGGGAGCGGGGGTAGGGGAGAGACTGAATATGACTGTGAGTATGAGGAGATGGGTTCTTCACATACTGAGGAATCAGAGGATGAGGTTATGGAGATTGGTCGAGATATCTTTTGTAGGCGTTTCGGGGTCGACCGTTGAGTTGGTCCCTTGGGTAGGGTGGCAGAAAGGGGGACAATTGATCGTGTTCGAGAAGGGGAGAGAAGTTGATACTTCGCAGTCGAGGCCGATGCAGAGTCAACGTAAGTGACCACCTTTGTCCTCGGTGGCAATTCCGGAGGCGGTGGACGATCTGCCACTTTCTTGCCCACGGGCAAGGCGGTAGGTGGGATCGAATTTGTCGTTACGCTCTTCTTGACCGAATGTTTCCGTTCCGGAAGGGGTGGTTTTGTTTTAGTATTCTTATTCTGGAACGTCACACGCCCACCACCACCTTTGCTTGATTCACCGGGAGAAGAACCTAGTCCTGCGGGAGTCGCCAGCGTTTCCTGAGCGAGCAGCAGGACGGCTGACGGTGCTGAAGACGAAGACATGGAGCTCTTCTTCGCCCAGAATGGGTTTCTTGATACCTGATATCCGGGCGACACTCCTGTTGTCCCAGATTTAACGATCGTTTGGGAAGTTTGCTGCATCTCGGGAAAGGTTCGGGGTGGGAGAACTGAATGTCGCGGTGGCAAATCCGAAGAATGTGATGCATTCATCCTTGCCGGGTTCAAGATCTGATCATGCCTCGAGTAGTCGATAGCCTTGTCAGAGGAGGTCATAGTCGCCCGGTCGTGATGAACACTGATCGATTTCCTGAACGGGTTTCGTGATTGGACGCTGCTACTGCTGGATGGCGACGACATTGAGACAGGAACGATCTTTCTCACTGTGTCACCACGTGGACCGGTTGCTTGTCCGTGATGCGTGTTCTCGCCCACTCGATCTGGTCCCCCATCTTCCCTTATCCCGAGCTGCTTCTCATGTAGGGGTGCCTTCGCTGCTTTGGGAGGTGGTGAGACAGCGGCCGATAATTCCCAAACGATTGCTGGATCCCATGGTGAATCGACTTTGAATGGCTCTCGTTGTTCGAAGAGGTCTTTCCTTTCGACTTGAGCCAATGCCTCATGATCTAAAATGATCTTTGTCTTCTTGCTCTTCTTCCGCCTAACTTCTATCTCTCCTCCCACTAATTCCCCACTTGGTCCACTACCACCAGCCAAACTCGAATTGCGCGTACTTGATCCTGGATCCACCGAGCCCGAGTCCATCAAGGGACCCACGAACCTAAAAGTCCCGTTCCCGTTACCGCTAAGTGCACGAGCAACGGCTACTTGTGCATTGAGCGAGCGGGAAGAATGGCAACAAATGGCATGCGAGATGAGGCGGAAGAGGAGGAGAAGGTGGGAGAGATGCAAGAGCATGGGCGAAGGAGAGGAGGGGGATGGGGATGGGGAGTGGGAGAAGGGAGATTGTGGATTGGTTGCGAGTCGATGAGACGTCTCAGTCGTTTGTAGCTTTTTGAACAACTGTTTTGCGTCGGGAGCGAGATATGGAAATGACCAGGTACAATGCAAGTCCGGCAACACGAGTGCGAAAACGGAAGTGGAGGCGCAATTAAGAATTAGCATGATTGGGGACAGCGACGGCACCGAGTATCCATATCAGCAGAGATTCACCCATCCGCCCCCGAAATGAACTTACCTCTTCTCTGCTTTGCCCTCCCAGTCCAATCTTCTCCAGCCAGACCGCCACCGCTCTTCCACTGACTCTTAGATCCTCCAATGCAAATCCATCCAATATCCCATCCCTGAAGCTGTCGCGGATGTCATTATCTTTCCGCGGAGGAACTTCGGGTGCATCGCTACCGGTATTGCGGTTTCGTAGATGAGAAGAGTCGACGAAGGTGCTGCTCGTATCAGACTGAGTAACAAGGGAGCTGATCTGATTTATTGTCTGGAGATAAGGTACATAGGTTGCGTATTCGTTATTGGAAAGCTGTAGGGTTGATGGACGGTTGTCAGTGGACGTATGCATGTAAATGGAGAAAGAGAGTGAGAGAGTGTGGAGTGGGAGTGATGTTCTGGAATCAACGCTCGAAGAAGATCGAAAACGGAACGCCCGGAAATAAGAAAAAATGTTGACAGAATAAATAGGAATCATGAAGAAAGAGGAAAAGAAGCGAGAAAAACAAGAGAGAGACCTAAAAGAATCGAATGTATGACATGATCGGAAGCTCCTCACTTACAGCAGATAATCCCAGAGACAATAGACGATCCGGAACCATCAACCGTATCCGTTGTTCCTCTTCGTTTCCATCTGGGTACGAGTATGCATCTTCTTCTTCTACACGATCTTCTTTGCCCTGGAGGCTATCTGATTTCTCCTGTCCCTCCGCCTTCCCTTCCTTTTCCTCGGTATGATAATATTCCAACCCACCTTCACCACTGCAACTACTACTGCTATTCTCTTCTCCGTCCATCTCATGCCACGATCCAGATCGAGGCTCATCATCTCCATCCCCATCATCATCGAAATCGATCTTCCGCATCATCGTCTTGCCCTTCTCGTAGTGAGCTTCCTATCGTTATCTTCGTCGTTATCGTAATCTTCGTTGTCTTTGTCGTTATCGGAGCGGTCTTTGGCTTTATCGTTGCCGTTCCGTGTTTGTCGTCTTCGTCGTTAATGGCCTTGGTCGTTATTGTCGTGATAATCTTTGCGGATATTCTCGTCTCCTTTCCCCTAAGCTGTTTGGCTTCCTGCAAAGTATGTTCGTTACTTGAATGCTTACTCGCTGTTGGAGTTGTGTACTACCTGACAGAGATTGACTGATTGGCATATTTGTCTTATCACTGACACTGGAAGAAGTGTTAGCAAAGGCTAGGGCGTGAGTGAGTGAGGTTAGAAGAGGGAGTGAGCGCGGGCCTGCCACCAACAGTTGACGTTATCAGACCACCCCTTGAACTACGTGCACTGATCGCGTCATCAAACAGCGCCGGGGAAAGGCGGGGACGAGGGCCGGAGGTAAGTGCCCCGTGGAATAAAAACCCGCCTGACTTGATTGGAATCAAAATAGCATCAGACTGAAATTCGCATTATAAGAGATCGTCAAGGTCGTTGTTCCTCTAGATTTCTCACTGAAGCTAGTACAACATGGGCATCTTTGTCGTTGCCGACATTTGGAACCTCAATCGGGCGACGAGAACCGCATCTGTGCTTCCACTGTTGTTATAAAGTTCCCAAGAGGGAACATTTCCAGTAATCAGCGGGTATCTTTCCGAAATATGATATCGTTCTGGACTACGGTCACTCACCTGGTGGAAGACACATTACAGTGCACTTCTGGCAACTTGTCATCATCTCCAAACTCATCGACGATGCCTGTCCCTGTCCCTAGTAGATCGACACGATTCGTCTTGCGGGGATCGATCCAGGAGTGATTCTCGGGAGTCGATACTTGTTTGCCTTTCGCGTCTGCGGGACTACTACTAGTAGGTTCTGCTCATCCTTCGAGTGGTCGACCTGCTCTTTGTGCTAGGTGTAATCGCCTTATAACCTGTCTCACTTTCCCCGAGGAATTCGATCGGAGAACTACAGTGACTCTCGTACACGACTGACGTGCACCTAGATGAGTAACATGACATTTAGTATATTGAGGGCTGTCCAACCCGAACAACAGTGTCGATTGTTCGTTGTAAAGTCTTGATGCTCTCCATCAATTGGTCATCTTCAAATGGTCAATGAGACAGGTGAGCGATGCCTCCCCTGTCAGTAAAAATCTGTTTTACTCAATCTTCGCTTCCAAAACATGGAACCTGGTTCGGTACAGATGGATCAGTCTTTGAAATGAGACAGATCTGTAAACCTTTGGGGCATAATTCTCTCACATGGCCTCGTCGTTCTTCATCGCCTCTGCAATTTTGGCGAGTAATTGCTTAGTATCAGCCTCCCTATCTTCTGTTGTGTGCTCCTGCCAAGCAGCTGATCCCACAGGGGTTTGAAGCTGCGAGATGACCATCCAAAATGACTTAGTCCCTCTCGATGTGAAGCTCTTGTAATAGCTACACTCACATGGAAGACTTGGACAGAGTCCTATTGATTGCAGATGGTCAGCAACGAAAGTGAGGTGCGCCACATGAAGGAGGGGGGACTCACCTGCAAATCCTCCGTCACCTTCGCCAGTCTAGCTGATAGCTCGTCAGATTTCAGGAAAAGCTTCAAGAAACTTCGAGGCTTCGAAAGGATAAGCTCTGACTCGTGTAGAGTTCTGCCAATGAAGACAAATGTTTGAGCTCGGAAATTCATCAAGCAGCATCCAGTCTCTGAGCTCACACGCTGAGTTTCTTGGTGTTTTCCTCCATGATCTCTGATATAGTCCCACCTTTGAGTGTGATCACCGATCCCTGGACTGCTTCTAGGATCCGCATACATCGTTCAACCTAGAAGTCGACCTCTTCAAAGTCAGGAGGGACCATTTTGTTCGTGGATGAGAGTTATGGATGTGACCTAAGAACTAACCAGCCTCCATGCGGACAATCGATTAATTGCAACCTGTTGCACGCTGTCCCACATGCTCTTGACCAAATTCGAGTAAAGTCCCACGTAGGGCACCCAGTCTCCTGCAATCTGTGCGGCAGTAACGGAACAATTGATAACCTCTCCTACGGTACTGATGCGAGCATATCTTTTGCGTGCAGCGGCTTTGGTCGCTTCGAGGCGATCAGCTGCAGGCGAAGAGGGAATGGGGGGATGGTTGGTCGGTGAGATTTGGCGGGAAAGGGGGCCTACACCGTCTTTCGGTGGGATATCGTCATCGAGGATGTCGGGTGGAAGGATGATATTGGGAGAGGATTTGGGAGAAAGGTCTGTGACATGAAAAAAGGTGGGATCTGAGTGATGGAAGGACGTGTATCGAATTCTTCATTCAAGCTGACATGGTGTAGAAAAGTGGTATGGTCGAGGTTCGCGACGGAAACTTCTGGTTCTGTACGTTGTTCGTCCAGATCAACGTTTCAACGCGACGTTCTTCGACGTACAAGCAGCGATAAAAGAAGGGCGCTTTTCCTCTGTGCGTCAAGCACCAGACGAGTCCGGGGGTAAGCGTGTTGACTACGGAGACTGAGTTGGTGGCGTCCAGGCGAGACATGACAGAATGAAGCGTTCATTAGGATGACCTGGACGGTCGATGTATGGGTATAGCTCTCCCAAAACTCCACCCTCCCGGCTCTTCCCCGACCCCTTTTTAAATCAACCGCGCAATCCCAAATATAAGTGTTTAATCCGTTGCCACCCGGGATAGGAGACCACAGGACACGGGGTTGGTCGGGTCAATCTTGAAGCTGGGAATCCAGGAGTCCACTCCAGATCGAGACAATGTCCTCACTCGACTGCCCTGAGGACCGGTCAGATGACGAAAAGAGTAAGGGCATGCGGAGTGTTTTGTCTGATCTTCGCCGCCCCCTTTCCTTTTTTTTCCTCTTTCTCTTCTCGCGCCGAGGTGTTGGTTCATATCTGCCGGCAATGTGGAAAGGGGGAGGCGCAAAAGACGGCAAGGGTAGGGGGGCGGAATGGGGTACGCCTAGTCCTTTGTACACCAGACTGCTCTCCAACATTGAGCCGAGATTGGCATTCAGGTGCGTTGAGTAGCTCTTCCCTGGCAACTCAACGTCCCTTCTAGCTCAAAGATCTGCTCTTGATATAAAATCCCCCCCAATACCCCTCCCCCCTTCGGGTCTCTGCTCTCAAGCGACCTCCCCCTCCCCCCCCCCATCAATTCTAAGACGCTTCCTTCGTAGAGTTTTATCTATTTCAAGTAATCTGGACTTGTGACGGTCCT